>JAJVSH010000025.1:493238-608256 GCA_021460005.1 Tetramorium alpestre
CCAAGCCGGGCCGCGACGGCCGCGCCGCGGCACGGCTCGGCCGCTCCTCTCTCATGTCATGTTGTTGTCCGCCACGCGTTTGATAACCGGCACCTCCGTCTGTGCGTGCGTACGTGACGCGCCCTTACGCGAACTTTCCTCTCGCCGACGATTTTCGCTGACGCGCATTTTCGTTTCATTCGATCGATCGATTCCACGCGGTTTGTCTTTTTCCTTCCGACTTGCCGGGATTGTCTTACAATAAATGCATGGAATTGGAGTCGAAGCGTTGAGCTGACGGTTTGATATTGTTTCGTTGATCTACAAGTGAATCTGACGTGAACGAGGTGAACTATTTGCGATAGTGTCCGATGGAGACCACGAAGAAAACATCGGTCGATCCATGAGGGTCATGGAACCATCACAAGAAAGTTTGGAATACAACGTACATAAACATAAGTACAACGTAATTTGCACATCGTAATTGTAAATCGTTTTACATACTCTTTCATCTCATTATGTTCTTATTATATTATAAAGTTTGTGTGTGTGTATCATCAGATTTATTATCATATACTTATAGATCTCACTATCAGAGATATCAAATGAAGATCTATACTCTTCGATTTATTTATGTACTTATTTGAAGATAGATATGAATATCAGAATATATGTATATACATATATAATTACAAGAACTCCAGCAATTATGCCATTTGACATTATTGTCAAATATCTCTTTTGCATCTAAAAGCTCTTTTGTCATCTAGTTGTGATGTAAATTAAAAATTTTCTAACTCTATTTCGAGTAGACGTCTTTTAGTTCCTCTGTCATCTTATGAAGCATATAAATAAAACGTAAGAGTATCCAGATTTTCTTTAGGAAAGAGAAAAAAATGCTATGACCTTATATGTTTGCCCACATTTTCCACCCACGATCTTATTTGAATTCTCATTGACGTCATTGAAATTTTTTCAACGCTTTATTCGCGCGAGATCTTTTATTTTGCGTAAACGTGTCGTGTGTCATTTATTGTCTACACAACAAGTACCTCAAAGTATTGATAGCTTCCCGCACAACAAAATGTCTAAAAAATGTATAAAATCGAATCATAAGACATCTTTAAGACGTCTTAGAAATATGCCTAGACATTTTGTTGTTTGGGTTATTGTTAGCCGTAACAATCGCTTTTCTCAATTTTCAGAAAATATCTCTGTCCATCTGACGTGAATAAAGAGAATACGTCATGTCTGTCCCGATAACATTTTTTAGACATTTTGTTGTTTAGGTCATTAGTAGTCGTAACAGCCGCTTTTCTTCATTTTTCAGAAAATATTTCTGCCCACCTGACGTGAATAAAGAGAATACGTCATGTCTGTCCCGATAACATTTTTTGAGTCGTAAACAACTTAAACACATCCTAAGCAATTACAAATTTAGATAAGATAAACTTCTAAAAGAAATAATAGGTATAGTAATCTGACCAATTATAAAAGTAAATAGGGCTTAAGTTCTCTACAGTATTGACAGAAAATGAAAATTATCTAAGATTATCATCAATAAATTTCTATTTTAATTCTCAAATATAAATATCATATTCTTTCGCATTGCACAAATTAAACGTAGAAATTTTATAAATTATCTAAAACGCTTCTTAATCAATATACAACTTTGTATTAAAACTGTGAATTACCATCAATAAAAGAGATATAAAGTTTCAAATCAGACTAAAAATTACAAATTTATTTTAATCCATCAACTACAAATCTTTTAAACAACATCGAACCAGTGCAGAGTAATTTGTTTATTAAACCAATCCGGAGTTAATAAAAATATGTCTATCGAAAAAAATAAAAATATCTTTAAAATATATAACTTAAATATTTTATATAAATAAAAAATTAAAATCTAGGGTTGGATTCTACTGTTTTTTTTTTTTTATACTAGAGTCGCAGCTGTTTTTATTGTAGCACTTAAGAAGTGAGTTGAAAAGTGCGTCGTGTCATTAAAATAATTTCAATGCTTTCAATAAAATTAAGCGCATTGAATATTTTATATTTTATTTTCTTAAATGCTAGTTTTTAAACATGTTCTTTAAAAGTTTATAAATCTTACTATTATCGAATTTACACAGATTTTAAGACAAGCAAAAAAAGTGTTTATCACCATTTTATCCATTCTTTTTTGAAAGTAGCTTATTTTACTCCAACTTTAACATGCGTGATTCATATCAAACTCGCCATTAAACAATTAAAAAATTGATAAATGTCGAGAGAATTGCAGTTATATTACAAAAAATATGGGAACTGACAGAATTTTATAACAGTGTAATTATCCCTTGTAAAAGAATGTAAAAACATGAAAATTTATGCGGCGTACATCGTACTGAAAGCTGCTAAAAAAAGTTTATGACAATGAATAGCTGCGTCATTTTACTGATCGATCCCGTCGGCGTCCTCCGACATGGCGTCTATTAGCCGACGGGGAGAAACAGCACGTAACGACCGTTAGGCTAGATAGCATATTTTTTCAATATTCTTATAGTTACACAATTCTTACAATTAAAATTGCATCCATGATACACAGAAATGATTTCACGTTATAGAATTAACCCGCACATATGGCGTCGCGTTACAGAAGAGAAGTCAAAGCTAAGAATATAAAAGAATGCGACAATAAAAATATTTCATATATTATATTTAAGAAAGTATATAAGAGAAAATCTTTTCTATAGAACTAATTATAGCCTTCCAAATAATTTTGAAAAGCATCTTAATGGATCCTGATAATCAGGGCCTGAGAGTATATTTTATTATATTTTATACCTGAAACGCATATACGCGATTGTATACCTTATGCGTATACCTGATTTTTTTGTGAGTGAACCCGTTAAAACTACCGACAAAGACAAAGAGTTTGCCGACAATATGTTCGTCGAAGCTATTTCGTTGACATCGAATTTTAGGGGCAATATGCATTCATCGACGTACGCATTCGCCGACAGGTGCATTCTATTTTTACCAGAATTTTTCGGTTTGTATTGGGAGCAAAATTTTTGCAAAACAGACGAAATTCGATCGTCGCAAAGTGAAATTGATTGCGCATCTAATCGGATGTACAAAGAAGATACAACCAGCGTGAAAATACACTTGCATTTATTGAGTAAAAATATTTGGAAAAGAAATATTAAAGATACTCTTTATTAAAACGATACACAAAAGTTAACGAATATGTACGTGAGTCAATGTTTATATCAATAAATGTATACACCGATATCAAATATAGTCTTGACGCGATAATATCAATGAAAGCATTGTCGACGAAATCTTTATTGCTGATCTCAATGTAAATCTCTCTCATTAAGAGTCATTTTTTTCGCATTAACACGCAATGTATCTTTAAATATCTGTAAGTGTTACTCAGTTTCCTCCATATAAATTATAGCTTATAGAAAAGAACAACTGCTTAAAAATACCGTCAGAGATCGTAATTTTATTTGCAAGTTGTTTTGAATGAAATACAATGATTTATTAATTCCATAATTGATTCTATAACACTGTTTAACAAAAAATGACTTTTTTCGAACACAGAAACGAGAATAGGCATTTCCCATAGTTTTTTAGACGTTGAATGCGAATCCGTTCGTCCAATTGTTCCGTCACGTCACAATTTTAAGAAATTTGCAGTTAAAATTGTAAAAATGGATTACTTTTATTAAATTAACCATAGCCGACGCTAAAAATTCTTTTTGAGGGCTAAAGGTCCTAACAACATACATATTTAATTTTGATTGCAAGAAAACTTCTCTAGCACGTCACATATCATAGTTATGACAAAATACATGAAAATAGCCCATTTTTTCAACTTTAACTGCAAATTTCTCAAAAGTGTGACGTGATGGAGCAATTTGACAAATGGATTCGTGTTCAGCGTCTAAAAACCTACAAGAAATGATTATTCTCATTCCGATGTTTTTTTTTTGTTGAACAGTATAATCGATTTCGACATGCAGCACATTGTAAATCAGCAAGTATCTCCCATCGTTACTTCAAAATATCTGTAGATCATAAATTACTCACAAAAAGATTATCGTTTTCATTCTGTGATTTAAAGTATGAAAATTCTTCGAATGCCATTTCTAAAATATTTATAATTTATAGCTTCGAAAGCTATAAATCACATTTCGAAAACGGTGGTAAACGTGATTTGGAGTGTCTTTCCTTGCCTGCGCTCTTTATTTGTTCACGGGGAATGCTGTTTAAATAACTTTCACATAAGTTTGCGTAAAAAGCGAAATCCCGTGAGCAGCAGCGCGACTCGCTCATGTAGCTTTATGATCCAATCCGGCCCGAAGCGCGAAAAGAAAATCGCGGAATATCGTTCCGTCGACGCCGCGCGACGTCGAGGAATCGACGGCATACAACTCGATGATTCAAGCGTTTAGAGTCGGCTAATACTTTACTTGAGAGATTCGTAAACACACACGTATACACAATATGTGTATATATGTATATATGTATATATACAGGCGCGTTCACAAACGAGCAGCGCGACGCGTTCGTTACAACGTTAGATCCTTGCCGAGCACCCACCTGTACACCGTGTCTTTATCGAGCCACGAATTGTTTGCGGAATGAAAATATTGTCCCTGTAAACAAGTGACTACATTGTGCCGGGCGCGCCGTTCTCTTCGTTATAACAAATCGCTCCCTCCGCGCCGCTGGGCCCCTTGGAACGCGAGCACACGCAATCGAAGAGAGAGAGAGAGAGAGAGAGAGAGAGAGAGAGCTATTTGTTTCGGTTAGTACAAATCCTTAATCTACGATTAAACAACGATTTGCTATTTGACCTAGATTATCGCGTATCGCAGACCTTCATCGGCCCGATCGAGCACTCAACGACCGTGCGTAAACGCAGCGATTAATTGAATGCACAGATATATTGCACAGATAAAAACGAATAGATAATTTTGCACAGATAAAAGAAATATATTTTAAGAAAATCTTTCCTCTGCGACACAATTCACAACAGATGATTAATTATGAAAATACGATGAACTGAAATGGACATTTTAAACAGAGATTGTTTTTTAGAGAAAAGGGAAAGCAAATTAAATTTCAATTACGAATAGTCTGTGAAGGCTTGTTCTTGACTAAATTTCTAGCGAATTCTTTCATTTGGGAAAAATTTTATTTCAGATTACGTTCTACGCGAAATATTTAAATTTATTAGTTTAATTAATTTGTAAATCTATTCAATAAAATATAGATTAACAATTTTTCATCGTTGATGTCGAGTTTGCTTGAATGTAATTCCTAATATCAACTCTTGCATTATACGTGAAAATGTTGAAAGAGATATTTTCCAAGATAAATTCATAGTTGTTAAAAAACTTGTTAAACATTGTATAATTGTTATTATGTGATTGGTGCTATTGAGGTAGAATTTTTTTAATTGCATTTTCATTGCTATTTTAGTCAGGGAAAACTGCGTTATATTGCGTGATTACGCGAACTTGTGATACGCCAGCCCTAGAACGGTTTATTTGAAAATTTTATCTGGCCGAAATTGCCCCGTTTAATTTTTACTTGTCGCGGTTGATTAACGATTCATTTATTATTCACGTATGGATTATAACGTAATCGTATGCCGCAAATATGTTATTGCTTATTCATCGATATTAAATCAATCACACATTATATTTTATACTCGAAAACACTTTAAAACGTGAAGGATCGATGTTAATGATGCGAAAATTGAAGAAAATATTACGTATAAAAATAAAAAAATAATTTCTTCGCGTGACAAATTGAAAAAAAATTGCCTTTATTTTAAGTATGTATATGTACCTCGATAATTATCAAGAAGTTGTCTCCGCTCACGTAATTCGAAGAATAGTACGCAACGTATATAGTGGCTCTTCCATTTTTCGTATACCTTCATTCTGGAGAAGTGTGAAATGGCTAAATAAAACGAAATGCTTGGATTTTACATGGTTGAATTCCGTGACGTATTAAACGTTTATGTAAACCACATAATATACTCGTGCTCGATCATTGGGTATATTACCTGGCGATCGAGTGTGGTGTGTGCCTGGGATTGTTTAACTTTCGTGAGCCGGAAAAGGTGCAAGTCCGAGGCCTCGGAGCAGCTTGATAAAAAGTGTTTTGTCATTTTTATAAGGGGGACAAAGAGGGTGACAGAACGCAGGAACGACCGGCTGGACCGACGCGACTTTGTGGAGTTCCTAAAGGATCCTACCTGGATCCACGTGGGTGGTCCCCTTTCTCTCTCTCGCTCTCTCCCTCTTTCTCTCGCTCCTCTTGTATTATTAACGCCGGTGATAACTCGTAGGCACACAAGAACGTTATGCCGCCCTTCCTTCTCTCGGGCCTTCGTTCGTTTTCACTCTTTTTTCTGTATGTGTTGTATTGCTGTCTGAATGGCGCTCGCTTCCTACATCCGCGAAAAGGGCGATCGTATATTCATGGAGACGAAGATCTTTCACGTCAGATTCCATCCCTCTGTATCTATTTGCTCATCCATTCATTTTCATTTAAGCTTTTCAACACCAAATTATTTTTCGACATTACAACACAAATTTCCGACATTTTCTTTTCTACGGAAATGTATCCCTAGGGCTTTTTAATGCGATATCTGTTCAATAATTATTAAATAATTATTTAATAAAATCTAATTTTTCTAACTTTTATCTGTTTATCGGATTATCAATAATCTGTCGATAATCCGATCTGCGAGAACTTTTACTTATTCTAAAAGTGAGAACTTTAGAGAGTTCTAGGCAAAAATCTATCAGTATTTGACACTGGATTTACTAGGAACAAAGAGTCCTTTTCAATTTAGGATACTCCGGATGTCTTCAATTTTGTCTGACTCTCCGTAGCCTTCGGAAATCTCGATCTGCAGATCTCGGTTTGTCCTAGAAAAATATTTTTGATGGACATCCTGGATGGAGACTGGACAGAAGAAGATTGTACCTGTCGCGCGCGATTGCGGAAAGCATAACATCAACAGATTTGTTGTTCCAAGTTCACGCGTGTCGAGAAGTCGATATTTTCGCGTAAAAAATAAAGTCAGGTGCGTCAGGTGTCAAGAAATCAACGTTTTACATAGTGCGAAGAAAAGCAGGTACATCTATCTTCGAGGCACGTCTTCCAAACAGAGCACGGCGCGATGTAGGTCAATTTTTCGACTCGAAAATTTCCGCAGCGAAGTGTGAAAAAGAGAGCACGTAAAAGCACAAAGTGAGGGATAATAGTCTCGAAAGTGGATACCGTTTCAATGTTAATTAGAATAGTTCAGTTTCGCTTTGACGAATACTATTATTTCTAAATCACTCGTATAATACATTCAACAATTAAATGACTTTTTTGGAGCACAAAGACAAGGATATTTATCTTCCATGATTTAAATATTAAATATAATCTCGTTTCAAATTGCTCTATCACAATTTAGAAATTCGCAATTAAAGTTGCAGAAAAGTTATTTTAATATATTTTTGCATATAATAACTGTAAATTGTGTCGTGTTTTGCCGAGAAATTTTTTTTTAAATAAAAAATAAATTGCTACAAATTTTACCCCTAAGGAATTTGTTGTGTTGTTAGATGTAATACTTATACGTCGATTAATATGAAAATAATGAGAGGGGAGGGGGCGGCATAAAGCGAACTGCATATCAATATTGTTCGGAAAGTCAGCAAATAGTAAAGCATCGATAGCTTCTAAATGTTAATTAATTCTAAACGGCAATTATCCGATAATAGCCGTTGGATATTTGCGATCCATTCACGTTGCGAACGATATCGTAATTTGCATTCGAAAATGGGATTCATCCACAGAGAGTAATATTTACAAATTCAGCTTGTACAAGCTGATAGAAAACTGTATATTAAGTACCATAAATCTAGATTTAAACGATACATTTTTAGATGCATTTTCGTGAAAAATGTATATTTACATAATAGCGTTATAATTACTTTTGATATGTAATTAAAATGCAGACGTACGAAGTCGTGAGGACTCAAATCAACATGTAATAGCATGCTACAATGCATTTTTGATCATTTTGTTTGACAACTTGCATACGCACGAAAAAGATTGAACGTTGTTACGTTTGCAAAATCGTTAAAGCAAAGTAACCGATTTAAAATTGTTAGCAAAGTCCGTGCGTACCAATATTTGTCGAGATATTGGGTCCAATAGGCCAATATTGACCCTGAGAAATGCAGTCTTATCTGTTACCTTTGCATTATTACAAAACTAATATTAAATTATATTCGATTTTTTCACTTGAACATTAAAATAAAAAAATTAAGATAATTAATTTGAAACTTGAATTTAAAAAAGTGTTTTCTAGAATTTCACCGCAACACAATAAAAGAGAGCGGAGCGTTTCTTCCGTTTCTGTATCACGCGAACAACGACTGGTCGCGCGTACAGAATTAGAGGAAAAATCTTGAGGAGTTTCGAAGTTGCGAATCTGGCTGCCGAAAGGATTGTGAGGATAAACTGTAGGGAAACAGCTGCGGAGATGCGAAAGCGCCACGGGGCATATTGAGTCACTTAAAAAACGATATTTTCGATGTGTGTGCTTTATCGGGAGCGAACGTGGCGCAGACCGGATAGTCACGTGCTGTGCGTGCCTCGCCGTGGATTTCCCAGATTTGCGATCCCCGAATCTCGCTGGCCGTTCCTATCTCCGACGAAAACCCGGGCACCGCGGCGCACCCTCGATTGGCCCAAGGCAAAAATAATAGACTCGTCGCACGTTTTCATTCCCCCCGGCGTGACGACGGGCCACGATCGACTGTACCCTCGTCCTGTGGAAAAGCTCTCCGGGGATAGGCGTAATCACGAAAATTCCACGCGCGAGCCACTCTAAACATCTTTGCGGGCGACAATGTCGGGCATCACGGCTCCTGCGTCATTATTAATCGATCAATTGTGTATCTTTTGTATCTTTATTCGCCGATACATTACTTGTACATATGTACATTAAACTATATTACGTATGCTAATTTTATATATTTGTTATATGCTATTATATTATATATTTATTATGCTATTATTTGCTAATGATGTACTTATATATTATTTATCTATTAGATATGTATTATTTATTTATTTTTTCTTTATCAAGAGATCGAAATATTTACTGTGTATTCAAAGACACTGTAATGGCCTATCGTTAGATTATTAATTAGATTAAGCAAATTGCCTCCATTGACCTCTCTTGATTACGACTTATTGTTAGTAGAAAAATAAGACTTTCTATTAATAAGATATATTTTTAAATTATTCTTCTTCAATTGATAAGTCAATAATCAAAGACACTTATTTTTATCCTCACATTGATATTCTTTTGATTAAAGATATCAATTATATAAAATACTTGCTAGATATCTACAAGAACCATGTTCTATTTTGTAATATAACATATGGCTTTTCTTCAGGAAATAATGCCAAAGTTTTCAAATAATTTCAACTAATAAACCGGTATTCATAGTCCGTTCTTATATTTAAAATCGTCCTAAGTTCAGTTTTAGATGTACAAACCATTTCATTGGCTACAGAATATCCGAAAATAAATTTAATACAATATCTTATATCTCTAAGATCGGATTCTGAATACGAGCCATAGTTTTAACTCATAGTTTATTTTTATGATTTGGACTTTGCCATTAAATATTTAAAAAAGTTAATTTTCAAAGTCCATTTCATTCCATTCTATACATAAAGTAAGAAAAAAGATTGTCAAATGTCTATAATTTTATATTGCTTTTATATTTTGATGAACTGAAAAAAATGTAATAATTCGAAACAATAAGGAAAGAAGTATCTTATCGTCTTTCTTCCTTGATTTTTATATTACATGTTTCGAACATTCGATTAGAACAATGAAATATTAAAAAGACCACGCAACATTCCGTAACATTCGCATCTGAGAAGCGGACTCGGAAAGGTTTTTGATATTTTCCGAGCGGGAAGGACGTTCTCTCCTGCAACGCGCGCGTAAAAGCACGTATGTGGCGAATCGATTGTGCAAACAAGAGCGCCCCCGTCTATCGTCCTCTCGTTAAATTTCTGTTTCACCGTTTCAATGCAAACGTTGCGAGATATAAAAGTTGCAAGCAGGCCATCAGGCCAATTCGAGAAGTTTTGCTCTGTTTGCTCGGCGCGTCTAACTTTTTAATAGCATATAATCGCAAATAGATTATATTCTATTTTTATGTATATTTTTGCCTATCGGTGCGTATTTCATATTAAAGCTCCGTGAAATGATTTTTCTTCTATTAAAATTAGCGTGCGCCATTTTTCACAATTATTAAAGACGATGAACTTTAGATATCTCGGTAGAACGTTAAATGTGAAATATTAATTAATGAAAATGAAACACATGAAAATTGTGCTAAAGCAAAGTCCGCTTGAGCTCTGCAACTTAAATATTTAAACAAAAATCCAAAGCATTTCTTGCTTTGCTTTTGGATATATCTGACATCTAAATATGTGAATCACATAATCATAATAGTCGAACACCCCAAAAAAAATAATTTTGACATACGTGAAATCCTCTAAATTTAGAGGATTTTATTTTTATATAGGCCTCAAAAAGATTTCTCTGAAATCAAGAGAAAAATAAAAGCATGATATTTTTTACTTTATTTAAAAAGAAATATGTTTGCTGTAAAATAATAAACTTAGAATATGAGATAATGGGAAAAATCACTTTGAATGTAAAATACTTTTTTTTTGGGGTGAATACAAGTCCAAAGTTTCTTTTATCTTCGAACAATATTTTGGATTTAGATAAAAAATAATTCCTGGCTTTGTAAAATCTGACGAGTGTCGACCTTAAGATTCTAAAAAAGAATTACACCTCGCGCTAAATACATCCATATGATTCCGAACTTTGTTTCTCTCGTACAAGGAATGTTGCTAAGAGCCGAGAATTCAATAGCCGCGTTTAGCGTTAAGTGCGGAGGTGGACACGGACTTTGGTCATTTTTAACGAGTCGTGTCCGCGCGGAGCATTGGTCGAGGTCGATCGATGAGCGAGAGAGAGAGAGAGAGAGAGAGAAAGAGCATTGGAAGACAGGCAGGTGGTGGATGAGTCGCCGCCGATCAAACGCCTCGAATTGGCAGCGATTTCTCGACCAGCGGCCGCAGCCAACTCCCCTCCTCCCCCGATCAGCCAACCGCCACTTCCGTCGAGTCAATTTTAATAATTCCACCCCCACAATCCACCTCCGTACCGCGATGACTCGCACGATTTTTCCGGCAGCTTTCAATTATCCGAGGACCCGCACTCCCACGAGCGAGCGAGCAAACGCTACCTCGCGAAATATCGATCGCTCGTCGTTTTTTCCTTTCTTTTTTTTCTCTCCCTCTTTCTCTTTCTGAGCGATCGTCGCGTTAGCGGGCGTAGACACCCGGTACCGGAAGTGGGCGGAACGAGAAATTATGAGTTGTAGTAACGAGAAGGCACGTTATCGCCGCCCGCAATTACGACTCTTACGTCGTGGACGTTCTCCGGAAAAATGAGCCATCCGTCGGCTAATTGGATGACTTACGCAGGGTTCCCAAATTATCGCACACACGGCAATCTTCCCCGCGAAGAATTTCTCTTTAACGATATTATCCATAATTCTTGACGTAAAAACAGTTGAAATTGAGAATTTTTTAGGAAACTTGCATAATTGCTATGCCATTCAATTAATTTCAAGCATATCTTCCTTTGACAAAATCTTCTTCAATATTTCTCTATTTTCAGCAAAGTCATTCAGCAAAGTTACGTCATTCCGCGATACAAATAATTGGGTACGTGTGAATCCCTTAGAAGAATGCTTCACCAAAAACTAAAACTTAGATACTTCGGCACGAATGGTGCGCAGTAAAACCGGATGTATACGAACGCCAGATACTCACTAATATATCCTTTTCGGTTGCGGAAAACCGACGGTCTCAATCGGTCGGCCGAAAGAAAGGAAAGACTGTGAAAAAGTACCGTTGTAAAATGATAATCGATTTATGAGGGCGGTGCTTTTTGCTGAGTTCCGTCTCTAAAAACTTAAAGGGTCCTAGATTATTTCAAGGCAAGATACAAAATCCTGCTATGCAATTAAGTCTAGACGCAACGAAACGATAATAAAAGCACAAGTTACATTTTTAAGATATAGCAAAAAATTCAAGAAAAATATTATGGAATTTTTTCTTTAAAAACTAAATATCCTTTTAATTTCAGTTTTATTCTTTTTGGTTGTATAAATCCAATTTGATCCAATTTTATATTATATTGACAATAGAATCGTACTATTTAAATTTTATATGAGCCAACAAAACAGAAATAATATGTCGTTACATAATTTATGAAATTACTCTTGAAATTTAAAAAAAATTATACAAACTTTTTTATATTTTTTGTTATTTTCTCTCAATTGCATGAATTCTTAAATTTGAATTGAGTAAGAATATATAATTTTTATTTTTTTTAACTTGCATAATAAAATTTACAATTTTATTATTGAAAGCTCATTGTTAAAAAAAAGAACTAAAATTTAAAACGTTAAAGTTAAACGTTAAAATTTAAAAATTATACGTGAGAAAAATTAGGGAAAAGACTTGCATCACGTTTTACCTTATTTATCTTCGTCCGTTTATCCCCAGGCCGGATCTAAGCGACATCGACGCCATCGATATATTGGACCTTTTATTGTTCCAGTTCGATCTTCGTGGGAGGCTGCGCAGCGCGTAAAGATAAACATCCATACGCAAGAATAACATCTTCCAGATCCCTCTAATCACAACACTCGGAGGATACCCCGTACATAAGCGAAGAACACGAGTAGGAAAACACTTTTGATAGAGCCATCAGAAAAATGAGAAAGCGGTCTGGCAATTCATCAAGGGAGATCATTATTCGCGATAATAGGGACAAACTGGATCGCGCACATAACAATCGGTGAACAATTTCCAATTTTCGAAAAAATAAAAAAACTACGCGCATTATTAGAAAATTAAATCAAATATTTTTTGTGCCAGTCTAATTGGAATGAATTAGATGGTTTTCATGGAATCTTATGATACAACAATTAAATATTGTTCGTAAAAAAGAATAAATAAAGAAGGAAAAACTGTGACAACTGTTCTAACGACATGAACAATATGTCGAAAATATATATTTATACGAGAAAAGTTGCCAGATACAGCATTGCTAAATTAGCGTTAATAAAATTATTTCAATTTATCAATATTACAATAATCAAGATTCTCATAAATAATTACACTAATCGAATTGTTTCATAAATATGTAATTTTATTCAGATTATTTTGATACATTCCACGCTGTTCTACAACGTTTCGCAATATAATCGAAAATAGAACTTGAGCTACGCTCGATTCTAATGGCACTTTGAGTTTGCTAGTGTTTCATCGTATACGCGTTACATATTGCGAATGTTTTAAATTAATAATCTCGTTCGAAACATTCAGAAGACGCTTTTTCTCTTCTCACATAACATAAATAAATAGATTGATAAAATTGAGATTGACATGAAATATTATCAATGATTAATAATAAATTTACCCTGTAAATGATCAATTTTCGATAAATTGAAAAGAATTTATAGGAGTTTATGCAAAAGCATTAATTTTCTTTGATATCAAAGATTAACTTAAAAATTTTGGAATTTTGTTTATTTCTTCCTTTGTTTTCGATTGAATCATTTATTATTTAAAACTATTAATTAAAACCAAAGTAGATGATTACGTAGATCATGTTTTTATATTCAGTTAAAAAGAAAAAATTGAAAGCAATCCCAATACTTTTCAATGTTAGTTAATGTGTCCTTAGTTTCGAAAATAAAGGATACAATTTGACGGCATAAATTCCTATTAATCCTTTTTTTAATTTAACTATTTAACAGAACGCAGGAATATCTCAATAAAATGTATCAGCGGCGAAATATATAAAACGGACATTACATCTTACATGGAGGCACATGTGAGACTCGCGATACAGTCTGATACTTACCGAACAAGTTCGTATAGATTTACCTTATCGCAGCAATAACTTATTATCTCGAGTTCAGAGCAAGTTTAGTACAAATTAACTTCTATTGATCTGTGTGAAATGGATTATGAGTGCCCAATTACGGAGCCATGATATACTGTTATATGTATACAGTCGAAACCTTCTTACTCCATTACGGTGTCAAATCCCAATCAAGCTCACGCGAAGAATATTGCAAAGTTTATTCAATCGACTTCTACAAAAAGTTATACAAAATATGACACGATATCTGCTTACGATATGCGGTTAGAGTGTGTTATCACTCGTAAAACTACGTCTACGTATTTATTGCCAGTTGGGAGATATATCGATAGGGATAGCTGCCGTAATAAACCGCAGAATATCCATAAAAATATCTGTGTGTAAACAGTACCGGCGAAGACATGATATAGGTAGATAAATAAACTTGCATGTACAAACTTGCAACTGTGTGTAGGCTAAGTGTGAATTCAAAGGCAGAAAAATTGTAAAATAGACTCTTCTGATCAAAGTGATAAAATTCGTAGCTCCTAATCTTGAGAGGTTCGGCCAAGATTTTTAATTCATACGTTTTTACAGCGCACCGTTTAAGGTACAAAACTTATTTTTTTTATACAAAATCGTACAGTAATGAGGTAACTGTGCCAATTAACGGTATACTCTTTAGTTCAATTACAATATAATGTAGTTCTTTACCTACCGTGCATAACAGTTAATGACAAAAAAATTTATAAGCATTTTTTAAATTTTCTTAAATTTACGCGGAATCTACTTATAATTTATAATAAATATACGAAGACGACTAAGAAGAAATAACATAGCTGCTATCAAATACAAAGCAGGTCTACAGAAATCAAAGTAGGTCTATGTAAAGATATGAGATATATATATTAACAGAATGTTTTAGTTTGCGTGCTTAATTTCAAAATTAAATATCGAGCATAATTTTTTAAAACAAGAGATCAAAATATACAACATAATAGATACATAATTAAAGATAGACATGAAAGATATTTGAAAACACATCAAAAGGAGTATTTTTACGATAATCGTAATCTAATAATATTGAAATCTGTATATCCGCGTTAAGCTTTATTTAATTAAAAAGCATAAACGAGAAGAAATTTTAAGACTCACGGTACGTTTTT
The DNA here is from genome assembly GCA_021460005.1 of Tetramorium alpestre. NCBI lineage: Eukaryota > Metazoa > Arthropoda > Insecta > Hymenoptera > Formicidae > Tetramorium > Tetramorium alpestre. Next base: position 508,437 of record JAJVSH010000025.1, read on the forward strand.
CATTACGTCCCAAAAGCATATTTTCACACAATGGTAATTGTCGAGCAAGCTTATCTGTACTAATGAGCAGTAGATAAGATAAGATGCACTGTGGTAAGATAATAGATGAGGTATGAGAAAAATTAGTACTAACCCTTTGCAATCCCAATTATTTCTCAGAAATAAGTGAGAATTAAGAATATCGTTCTTACTTTAATTCTCTTTAGCATAGTTTAACGTGTATAATTCTCGACTTATATTATTTGAAGGACTTTATGGACATTATAAAAATATAATTTGCAAATTGTAATGGTACATGTGGAATAACTATTTCCGGAGATTACTGCAAAGCACTATATCGAGTGCTTATTGGAATGCTTAATGGGATACTAACTATTGTAAAGAATTATATAAATTAACAAAAAGGAGAAAATGGAAAATGCAAGGAAAAGGCGTAACAAAAAAAAAACATTATTGTATAGGTTGAAAATATAACATTTGTCGTGTAACAAGCAAATTTGAGCGTCACATACGCAACTACGCGAAATCTAATCTAAAAACAATAATATTTTCTAAAGTCACAAGTCATGAAAAAATGTTCAATTACGTTTGGATTCTATTCTAGCATTAAAATGCAAAGCAAATATCATCTATTTTAACATGCGAGCCAGTCGATTTTAATATTGTTAATTATGTAGAAATATTTTACATAACAATATTAACATCCAACAAAATTACACACGCTGAATTAGAATAGCGCTTAATAGTAATAAATAATTATTTCGAAAATACATACGAATTAATGAACAAGTCTTAACAACAATCAATGATCCATTGTGATTGCTCTTTCTCTAACAAAGATGTATAATGACCGTTTTTTTGAGCAACGATCGGGTAAACAATCTCAAATGATTGTTTGAATGAAGACTATGAGGTGCATAAGATTATAATCGATAATAATATCTTTGCTCTAGTATTCGAATAAGGCGTGAATAATTATAGAAAAGCGATGTATAGTCAATATGTTACAGTGAAAATAATTATCGATGTTCTTGCCAAATTATATGTATGCAAGAGTTCGAATGTAAGAGTTCCAGATTAAGTACACACTTGATAAAGTCAAAATAATTAATACGGTGATTTTATAAAATTAAGTCTATGTATTCACTTTTATAAAATCACCGCGGTGACTTTACAAGAGAAGAAACATTTTCGAAAGATTGAATCGCTTACGTACGTCGACTAATTTATTAGCCAGCGATTTGACACAAATAAAGTTTTCGCAAAATCGTTTTAAAATTAAACGCTTTTATCGTAGTATCTATAAGGCAACAATCGCGCTTCCGGCACATGCACTCACTCAAAGATCGGTTACCGGACCGGATAAATTTACGCTACCGTCTATCACGAGTGTGATTTTGGAGTCGCTCGCGATCGACGAGTTCTGATCACTTCTCGACGTGTCCGGAAGTTTCTCGTCGTCATCATCATTATTGTCGCCGTCCTCCGTCTCGTCCTGCTCGTCTTCCGACGACGAAGATAACGGCATCTGATTCGTTGGTACGCCGGCCCGGTCCTCAGGAACGGAACACACGCCGGAAGCCAGGACGTCGCAAATCCTGCTTACGGTTTCCGTGGCCGTGGCACCGTTCACCTTTTTACGCAGTATCTCCATCAGCTTCTCCAGTCTGACAAATTACGTTTCGTGTCACGTTACATTCGTTCGTGCCGACTTGGGAACGTGCCGTTTTTCCACCGCTAATGCATCCAAACATTTGCTAATGCACCCAAAGACTTGCCCAACAAATTCTTTAGCAGAGAGTAAAGCGAAAGTTTCAGCGAAAAGCCATGCTGCCGGCTAGAAAACAGAAGAAAACGGTGCGATTCGGTGCTTGCCAGATGAAGCATGCACTCGGAGAGATCTCTCCGGGAAAGAGAAAAAAAAATTGATAGATCTTCGAGGAGCAGAAGAGGAATCATGCAAACGGGATTGCACATGACATAGTTTATAGATAAAATAATTTTAGAAAGAGAGACACATAACAATTCAACGAAAATATAATCTAAATTATCATTATTATATTGTTCAACGTTACAAAATAAAAAAAAATATCTTATTAAGTTAAATCTAAAAAGTATAAAAAAGAAAAGAAAATATATTTCCGGGTAAAAACATATATACTCGAGAATTAAACTTTTATATTATTTACTTTAAATTACAGAGAATTGCAGAAATTATAATATAAATATAAATTAATAGAAAGTTTCATAAAATTTTTGAATTATACGACAGAAAATATGGCAACAGCTATAAATTATTTTATAAAATTTTTTATGGCGCTTAAGGGGATAAGAATATGCAATGTAACTAATAAACACACAGCAGTACAGATACAAAACAGGTGTATACAAAATACATATGTAACATATGGTATACAGGAAAGATATAATACAAATAAAAGCATGCTGATAAAGCTGATGATGTCATGCTGACAAATAAACGAACACTTAGTTAACATATATATACTTATATACTTATATATAGTTAACATATATATTACATCATATATGTACAAATAATATAAAAATTTATGAAAAAAATGTATTTATTGTGCATATCTGTGCTTTACATACATTTGTAACACATATTTATCAGCTATCTCTAGATAAGAAGCAGGGTCATCACGAGTTAACAATATATTAAAATTTCTATAAGCACATGTAAATATAGTCAATAATGACAATGTATTAAAGTGTTTGCATACTTAAATAGTAACTGGAGTAATTACTAAATCTATGCAAAGTCCTTTGGTCGTTACTGCTAATCAGTTTACTATTCTTTATCTTTTTTTCTATGGAAAGAACAATTATATTATTATACTCTATAGTTATTGGTATAAAACATTAATGGAAAAAAAATCGATATACCTATATAATTATAGTAGATTGACAATTTTTGTTTTCAATTAACAAAAAGTCGTTTTTCTCCAATTTCCTTTCAAGATGCAACGCTATGGAAATAGTGCTGCAAAATATCGCAGAAGAATTATGTTATTCCGGTATATCTACATTAGCTAATTATATTATTTTAAATCATATTGTTAACAAGTTATAAATCATAATTATATAATCAAGTAAAAAGAGAAAGCTTAGTATTAATTCATTAGAAACAAAATTTCTTAAATGAAAAAAAAAAGGGAAAAAAGTTTCTTCTTTCTCTAAAAATAACAAAACTAGTATTTTCAGTCAACATGTGCAATTAATGTATACATGTATACATGTTGAAAAATATCGAATCTTCTTTGGATACCGGGAATAACGTAATTCCTCCAAAGTGCCAGGGGGGGGGGGCATGAGCACGAGCGTGTACGAAAAAGCATGCATGACGAGTGAATAACAGACCTACGTGCTATTCGATATGTACATAGTAGTAGCCTCTAGTGAAAAGCCCCTTGAAGCACCCCTTTCGCGAATATTGGCGACGAGCAGCATGGTGTATGGCTTTCTTTTTGGCTTTATTGCTCGGGGCCCCGCGCGTACGCGCGCAACCTAGATATAGGCGGTGGTGTAGGTGGCACGTGAAGGTGCTGTTTGGGTTCTGGAAGTCAGGGTTCGCATCGAGCAGAGGTTTTTCGGGACGACGGAACCGCCACCGATCACAACGACATCCGGCACGTCGACGATGGCTCGATTCGTGCGATCGTCATTGGGAAAACAATCCTCGTCCTCGTCCGCCGTGTCGCGATTGCTCTCGGAGGGGCACGGTGGGACCTTATCGGTCAGGACGTCGGTATCCTGGCATGGAATCTCGTCAAGCTCGACCGTTTCGCTGAACAACTTCTTCACACTTCCTTTCTTTCGCCGTGGTTTCTTAAATCTGCCTGGCTGATTGTGAAACTTGCACAGTTTCTGCCAGAGACTGTGATTATTCGAGTCATTGGCCAACTTCTCCGTTTCGCTCACGTCCGCTTCGTTCGGTTCGTCCGACAGATTTTTTTGCTGCTCGAGAATTTCTTGATCTTCTACTTTATTCTCTTCTCTCGATTGAAAATATTTAATTTTTGTTCTCAACAGATCGTCAAGAAGTTCTTCGGGGATACTATTCAAGGGTCTCATCATTCTTCTCTCCTCCTCGGTCGATGTTATTTTATCATCGTTTTCAATAGCGTTGCGCGCTTCCTTCGCGCGGAACCCCAAGTGATCTTCCACTTCTATCTTAGTCAGAATTTTGCAAATACTCCCATTATCAATAAGCCCCGAATACTTTGCTATTTTAGCCAAAATGTCGATTACATCATCGCTCGTGGAAGTTACGGCGGTGTGACAAGACGCCAAAAACATTTCTGCGCGTTTGCACACGGCTTCCTTCGTCGGAGAGTCCTCGAGGGACACGGGTTCGCAGTCAGCCGCGAAATTTTGACATTGATCCGCCTCGAAGATGGGTTGAAGAGCCGCCACCTCCGCGGAGCGGGAACGTAGAACGGAAGAGGCGGAGGACGTGTACGATGCGGGTGGGATGGCGGGGAGCAGGAAGCGAGTATCGGTAAGAGCGGTACGCACGGGGGTGCTGGTTATACAGGGTGTATCAAAAGTTACAGGCGTGACAGATCTGGATACCGCAAAGTCTACGCACTTTGCCACGTGGTTCTCGGCCAGGGTCCTGGACGCCCGCGCCTCCTGGAGCTCCCGTCGCAGCGCCAGATTCTCCTCCTCGAAGACTGCGATCTCGCGGTCTTCGTTGCTAGTGCGAATAGAATTGATTTTTCTTTCCGTTCCCTTTTCTTTGTCAGAAACGAAGTTCGACGCTTGATTGCGGGGGACAGCAAACCGATTCAGTTGGAAGTGTGAATGCCATAAAGTAATTTTGGGGATTGCATTCGTCGAGAAATGAAGTGAAAGATGATTAAAATGATGTACAATTAAAATCGACCGAGAGAGAAGATGATTGTGAATAATGTGAATAATGATATAAAATTATATCTGGACAGTTCATCCAGAAGTGCTGATTGAAAAGGTTTCATTCGTAACGGCTTTCACTTGCCTTCTATTTTAGACACGTGACTCTATCGTAGAAAGCGTTGAACTATTTTGAAGCTATTGCTGGACGCCAGATGACATCGTAGAGTTCGATCTTAAGCAACGTTTAAATAATCATAAACGAAACAATAGACAAAATATATAATCGCATGCGATTCTTTTGGGCGATAATTGTTCGTTAAATTCGTTCGTTATAAATTAGTGTGTGCGCAAGAGATTATGAGCGAAAAATAGAGCTAAAAAAATAGGAACAAATAGCTATGACAAACCATGGCCAATTATGAAGAAATGATGTATAATTGGAATCAGTTTTTCCGACAAGCTTTATCAAATACGTTGAGATACTGTATCGTATTTTACCGCGCCTTTTAAATTATACACCGTCGGAGCAGTGTTGGATACAAAACAAATACTAGAACCTAAAGCAAGCTTCTAAATATTTACAAATGCTAAAAAGCTTACTTACGTTGCGCTCAGCTTCAACACTGTCACTTCCTCCTCCAGTTTCGCGACACGTTGGTCACTTTCTTCCTTCTCTTTCATAAGCTTCGCCAATTGATTCTGCAACGAAAAAAATATAGAAATGTGGCGTAAATCGTCAAGCAAGATAAAACTAACAGATAAATGAAATATTAAGAAGCAGGACCGAAAAAAAACTGTTGTCGTCGTTGAACTAAAACCTTGAGCAAAAAAGTCTTAAAAAAAAAATCGTAAAAATCATAATCAAAATCTATATCTATATCATTCGCATTTATAAATCTGTTGAAATATTCATAGAACAATAAATTCATATATATTTTGAGTAGAGAAACATATTTTAAACAGAGCAAAAGATCTTGTTACAACCCGTTCTTTTTTTACTTGATCAATTTTTCATTACACTTACATGAAAATTTTAAATAATAAATATATTTATTTTGTAAGAATGCATAAATTTATTATAGATGGGACTGATATGAATTATTCTCTAGACAGAGCTGTTTCAACTATTTCAAATTCTCCGTTTTTACGGACAACGTAATTGAATTTTTTTTCTCATCTGTTTTAACCACTTTATCTCGATGTTTAAAGGTAAACGCAACACGCTGGGAAATGTGTATAAAAAAAGAGGGGAGGGAAAGGAGTTGGCAACCTTGATCGGCCCTCACGTGCAGCAAAATTTACATGGACGTGGAGATGGAGGGTCCCGGAGGTTCAATTACGAGATTGCCAATATGCAAGCGACATGGCGGTGGCGGCCATCGCTTCGGCTGATGAGGCTAATGGATGGTTGAAACCTGAGAAGAACGGCAAAGAGGAAAAAGAGGCCAAGGGAGAGGCCCCTGACAGCCACTAAGTGCGCGCCGTCCTTCTCCACCCTTCCCCAAGCCCCCCCTTCCTCCTTTCCCGTCCCTTCGCCCAGGTTCCAGCCCTGTTCTCTCTCGCCTCTGCAACACTCTGCCCGCCGCGGATGCCCTTATGTGAAACCTAATCACTTTTAGCGCGTCACGGATATTTCGTATTATGTCTACATTGCGTTCTCCGGTATCGGCCGACTTTATCAACCGTCTCTCCACGGCTTCGAGCCCTTCCCTTCATTTCCCCTCAGCCTCATCGTTCGCAGAGTCAAGTCGCGCGTACAGCAAGCCCTAATCGGCTGATGCGCTCCTCAAGAATAGATTATGGAGCTAATTTTTCATGAAACGTCGAAAAACTGTAATTTCTTTAATCTCAAATAGAATTTTTTTTTTTAATTCAAATGTGTATTCTAGTGCATATTCTAGTGTTGTATTTTCAGTTTTATATTTATCGCTTTTATATTTGTCGCCAGTAATGACATGTGTAATAAATGATTACGCTTTATAATGCACGATTGCAAGCTGGGACACTGCAGTTACGACAAGTAGAAGTACAATTTGTATTAGATAATGTAACATCTTTCCGTGTTCTATGTGTTAAATCAATACGCATATGCGAATGTATATATAACGATACATTTGCGTGTTTGTACTAATGCATACAATACTCTAATGTGTACATACCACAATTACACATCATCAAAATAACATGTGTACACGGGGGAAATTGATTTTTCTAGATAATTCATAATATGCGATCCCAGCATTTCACGTTCACGATTTTTTTCTATTATTAAAATTATTTAATTTATATAATATGTCGTAATGAAAAAAATATGTATTTAATAATGACTTTACATGCAATAAACATTGCTTTTTCAGCAATAAATACCGCAATCGAAAGAAAACATGGGAAAAAATTTAATTATAAATACAGTTTAAAACAGTTTAATGTAATGTTAATCTAAATAAACCTAATTAGCTAAATCTGTTAAAAATAAATTCTGCAAAATATCTGCTACGTATTTTGTTGGTAGAAAGGCTACAAATTTAATACTGAATCTAGAACATATAATTCAATATTATTCTGTTAACAAAATGATAGCAGAAATCCGATAGACTTTATTGATATACTTGCCACATAGATTGGCGACAAAATATTAAACAGATTCCACATTTGATAGATTCTGTTCAGCTTCTGCCGCTAATCTGTTGTCAGATTATGTCAGCAGGCTCTATCAGCAAAATACGAATTTATTATAGTTGATACTAATTTGTTGGCAATTTCTGACCGAATTTACTCCCAATTTGTTATGGATAATTTGCGTTCCGAGAAGATTATTAACGGGATGAGCGAGTAAGTAGAAATACACAAACGAGCGGAACAAAATCATTGTACAGATTTCGCATAGGTACGTTAACTGAGAGAAAGAGAGAAAGTTGAAAAAAAGACCGATAAGTACCACGATCACCTGGCAGTCCTAATCAAACAGAACGAAAGAATGTCTGCGCAAACATTACGTTTATGATCGTGACCCGGAAGAGGGAATGCCGAAAATACTGAACGGAGTCATATTACCTCAATCATGACACGAGCAGCACGAGAAAAAAAGGGGTTCACTCTGCTTTTGTTTTCTATTCCCATATTCTTCCATATATAAATGAGCTTATAACACACGCACATGTCTTTTTTTAATTTTACAATCTTAAGAATTCTATTTTATTAATTTGTTTCGAAGGTTTTTAGTATACTAGATTTAAATAATCAATTTAATAACAATAAGACTTATTTAAAAAGAGTAAAAGCAAAAATAAAGATAATCTCAAAAATTTATGTGCGTACGTACAAACTGCTTCTACATATTGTCTTTTTATTATTTTATTTATAGTTATATATTAACATTTTTTATGTTTTGTATGTATGGCTAATATTTGAGTCAAAATAGTATTTAATAAATGCATGTAATTATTAAATACAATTCAATTAAAACTATTTTTTTATACTTTCGACGTGTAATGTATCTAAAGATATGTTATAAAATTTGAGAATTAAATTAAATTAAATTAAATTAAAATAAAATATCAAATTATATCACAATTAAACATTTGAGAAAAATAATTACTATATATAAATTAATATGAGATATAGAAAGAAAATATTAACATATATATATAAAATTAATTAGTATGTCAATATACATACCTTCAGCTCATCCATTTCTTTCGCTTGTTGATTACATCTCTCTTCGAACATAGACTTGACTTTTGTAACTAAACCTTCCTCACAATTCTTATTAGCTTCTCTGATTTCACGTATGAGTTCTGTAACAAATAATATGATATACTATGAAAGTAATGTAATAGTTATCCTATGTAAAATTGTATGAGAGACTAATAACAAAAATAGTGGATATTAAAATATTCTCTACCTGACAACATTCCAGGTTGATAATCCGCAGGAGTACTGTGTTTACATTGCGTCAATTTTACTTTTACATTTTCTAAATTCGACTTAGTTTCACTGAGTTCTTTAAACAATTGGCTGTTACATTTTTTTAGCTCTGTCATCTGCAACACAATATTTCAAAGAAATATATTAATAAACGTAAAAAATTAAATACATCTTGCATCTTAAGTATTAAGAAAGTCACTTAAAATAATCACATAAAAATAAAACATCCATTATGTTTCTGAATAAACAGAAGTAGATGAATACCTGTTCAATAAGTGACAGGACAAGCTTATTGCTACGGCTAATTGTCGTTACGGAACTTCCACTCTCGACACTGTCGGAATCCGAGTTACTGTTCGAGTTGCCAGCGGGTCCCAGTCCAGGATCAGAATATCTTCTGTGCTCCGAGTTAAGTTCATCACCGTTGACACCGCTGTCTTTATTAGCGGTGGGCGGTAGACTGGTGTAGTCACCGTTTTGAAGAGCGATATGTACAGCGGGCTCCAAGACTCCGTTTTCCTGCAGACTCTCGTAACCATTGGCGACATTATTATTGGCACCGGGACGAGCGTGCGCCGAATGCTTGTTACAGTGATGCCTCTGTCTACTGTGGACGGTTCGAATGTTTGGCACCGGCATCGGCTGATACATCCTGTACATAGCTGGCAGTGAGACTGGCTGCATGGCGTACGTCATCGGCATCGGCGAGTAGCTGCAGACGCTCGGGTCGGACATCGCGGTGAACAGACGCTGCCCGTTACCCGACACGCTCGGCGGCACGCTCGGCGACTGCCACAGCATCTGCGGCGAATACTCTACCCCGGCCACTAGGCCGCCATCCTGATCGCCCTGCGGAGCGGCGTTCTGCGGCCACGCGTCCAGCGGATTGCTCCTGCGGCCGGAGCGTCTCCTGCTCTTCCTCGAGTGACTCGGCGGAGTCTGACGCGGCGGTCTCGACGGGTTCGACAACCTGCATCCGTTAATCGTCTTGTTTACACCAAAACATAACCCCTCCGCGAGCGACGGAAACGTGACTCACCTCTGCTCCATCCTGGCGGGTGACTCGGTCCGCATCAAGAAGACCCGGCTCCTTGCAGCATCCGCGAGACGGGGACGTCAGGCGAGTCGAGCTGAACTTCTCCAGGCCGTAACGGCACGCCGTGGAATACTCCCTGGATCTTTAACGCGATATTTGACAGGTCGCACAACCGTCGCGCTACCTTCGACGACGCGCGCGCTCGACCGCGCAAAATTCCATCGACTCTCTCGTCCCGGCACAGCGCAACGGGAACCGAAAAGAAATCGGAACGACCCCGTCGAGAAATAAAATAAAGAGTCGTCCGTCCGCATTCGCGCTGCGATGACGATTTCACGCGATCTCGCATGCGTGAAACGATGTGCGGGCGAACCGACGAGGAATTGACAACTGTAGAGATCATCAGTCGGTAACGACGACTGACAGCTGACTTCACGCGACCATCGATATATGTACGTGCGACGAGCCTTATGCGACGTAACTTGCAAGTAGTAGCCGCTCTTTTGGCAAATTACTAAAGGAGCTACCCGAAGAAGAAGCTAAAGAAACTGGTTAAAGTTGAGAATTATTTTCAATTTTATTGAAAAGATAAACCAAGTTATATAACGAGAGACAAAAAGTTTCTGCATCAAGTAACCTGACGAAGGGTTCAAGGCACCTAATCTCCACTACCAAGGTGAAGACTCCAAAAAGAAAAACAAGCTGTTCTTTTAGAGAAAATTGGAGCAAACAGACTTGATTGCATGTGAAGCTGATTAAGAAGGTAATTAAAAATGTCTAGAGTCATAGACAATTTTATTGCAAAGACTGGCAGAATTATTTAATATCAAATTTGAGGTTAAGTCTAGATATTAATGTATCTTACAACTCCTTAGAATTTGAAGCACTCTAATTTAAAAAAGAATGGCAACTTCTGGAAAACAAAAAACAGAAAATGAGAAGAGCAAGCCAATCTTTTGCGAACTGTCCGTTAATGATTTGGAACCGGAAATCACAGAGATCGAGAGCTTATGCATGGAGTGCGGCAAGAACGTAAGTGAATTCTTTAATCTTGAATATTGAAGGCATTTCTCGTTAAAATCTATATTCTTTAAATAACCGATATTTTATTGTCACAAGGGGATTACTCGGCTGCTATTGACAAAAATCCCGCATTACAAAGACGTGGTGCTTATGTCCTTCGAGTGCGAGCACTGTGGCTATCAAAATAATGAGATCCAGAGCGGTGGTAAAATAGCGGAGAAGGGGATCAAAATAACGTTGCAAGTGGCAACGCCGCAGGATCTGAATCGCCAGGTGGTTAAGTCCGATTACACTAGCATTTGTATACCCCATTTGGATTTTGAGATTCCCGCACAGTCACAGAAAGGAGAAGTCACGACTGTGGAAGGGATAATCGATAGGAGCATTAGCGCGTTGGAACAGGACCAGCCTAGACGCCGGGAGGAATTTCCAGACACTGCGATCGAGATAGATCTATTTATTAGCAAATTACACGCGCTGAAGATATTAGATGAACCATTTACCATTATATTTCAAGATATTTCAGGAAATAGCCATGTGGAGAATCCAAAAGCGCCGATTAAAGATAGCCAGTGTACTATAACGTATTTCAAAAGAACGAAAGAGCAGAATCATATATTAGGGATTTATTCTGACAATGAAGATGTTTTACTCAAACCCATACAGGAAGGAGAGTATCCTTTGGAGCAAATTGAAGGCGAGGTGCTGTCCTTTCCTACCAATTGTCCAGACTGCAACAATCCTTGCGAGACAAATATGAAATTGACAAGTATCCTTTACTTACACGATCAGATTAAATTCAGATTAAATATTAAAAATCTTGGGAATGAAAAAAAACAGCAGTATTTCTCTGATATTTAATCCTAATTCTTAAATAAGTATTAAATATACAGACATATTACTGCTTTTTTTTTTAAAGAAGATATTCTCGGTGGATTATCTTAGTTCCCACCGAAAGATGGCGATTGAGTAATAAGTTTTTAAACAAATATTCATGTTTGTTGGATTTGAACTCGGATTTTCGAGTTCGTAGAACAGCGCACTCTTCTCTTCGCCATGATCGCTACACAAAAATTAGGAATATAATATCAAATTAAAAGATAAAAGAATAAATCAATACATTGTAGTATTAAAAAATTATTTTATGACTTGTTGCTAGCTAATACTTGAAAATATCTTTAATTACAAAAATGTTATGATTTTTTCCTTAATAGAATATTAAGACATACCACACTTTAAAGAAGTTATTATAATGGCTACGCTATGCGAGTCTTGTGGTCACAGAACTAACGAGGTGAAAAGCGGCAGCGGGATCGAACCTCAAGGAGTCAGAATCGAAGTGACGATAACAGGCAGAGAAGACTTCAGTCGCGATCTACTGAAATCTGAAACCTGTGATATGGAGATCCCCGAACTCGAGTTAGAGGTCGGCCCAACTATATTGGGCGGTCGATTTACGACCGTCGAAGGAATCATAGCAGCGATGAGAGAACAGTTGTTTTCATCTACAGCTTTCACCGGGGATAGTAGTGACTCGGAAACTGTGAATAGGATGAACACGTTTATCGCACATTTAGAGGAAATTTTGAATGGTCAAAGAAAAGTGACTTTGATTTTGGATGATCCGGCTGGAAATAGCTACGTGCAAAGTCTTTCCGATGATGGATCTGACGATAGATTAAAAATCACAAAGTATGATAGAAATTTCGAGCAGAATGAAGAACTTGGTCTCAACGATATAAAAGTTGAAAATTATTAAGTGTGTATTAAAATAGAGAAACTAATATGCAGTACAAACGTCATTATATGTAAGACTAACTAGATGAAACATTCTAGGCTATCATTGTTTTTTTAACAATTTTATTGTTGAAATTCATCTTGTAAATATAAATTTTATATTACTTTCGATGCGTAAATCCATTCCAATTAACAGTCTACTTTTAATAATCTTAATTTAATCTTCGCTTGCGCGCCTGGAAGAAAAAAAGAAACTGCGAATAGAATGAAACTTTTCTTTCAATGTGTTCCACATATAGCATGCATTCAAAAAATGTTAGACAACTCATAGCATACACAATCGGTATTGCATCGAGTGTTTTCAGCGCAGGCAATCGTCTAATAACTTGCGCGCGCCATGATTCCACATCCATGTTCTCGCATAAAGGATTATTAATGAATAACAAATCTTGAAGATTAGGTATTTCTTGCAGGCGATTAAATTCCGTCCAATCTTTCACCAGATTGTTGCCCATATATAAAACCTTAAGCGCTTTAAGAGCAGTGACACCTTTGATCTTTTCGATCAAGTTGTAAGATATCCACAACTCCTCCAAATGGTCACCAACCGCCTCTAATCCTGAGAATGTTTTAATATTGTTTCTGCTCAGAGACAAGATTCTGAGATATTTCAGCGAACTAATGCCGCTGATCTTTTCTATTACATTTGTCGACAAAGATAATTTCCTAGGAATATTTGAAAAAAATTAAGACATTTAATTGATGTATCAATGCTCACGTTATTGTTAATTTGTTAAAGGAAAACGAACTCGACATTGACTAACGCTGCCAAACTGTTATCCATTCTCTCGATTGGAGGCCACTGGAAGGATAAAATTATCTCCTTCTGTTCACTCGCGACCAGTCCTGTTTTCTCTTCCCATCTTTGAATTGCTTCTTTGCACGTTGTCGCTTTAGCCTATACAATTGTAAATTTCATTTCCAACGAAAGTTATATTATTCAGTTCAAAATTTATTACCATAATCTTCAAAATTAAATCTCTCCACTAATTCCACAAATTAATCCTAACTTTAATTAAGAGATTAATTAATACATCGACGAATTGTAGATATCAGCAGACAATTCTCGGAAGTTAGGTAAAGAAATAAATATGAAGGAAATATCAAGAAAGGCGCGTCTCGCACCATATATACTTTTTGTAAAGTATATTCTTTTTTAGGCCAAGGTGCTACAACGTTACAAATTTACAAAAACGATATACAAGATTCTGTTCTCAGATCACGCAAACCATTTCAAAATTTGTCGCTTGCAAGGAATTTCATTGGCTTGGCCTTCATCTTGCCAAAACGTTTCGTGCCGTTTAAAATAAAAAATGGACAAAATTCAAAAGAGGAATAGAACTGCCGCATTAAATCGCTAAGAAGATACATCAAATATCTTATTATATTACTCTGTAAAAATCTTAATGAGAATTAAAATCGTCAGAAAATTGGCAAAAGGAAAGTTCGACATAGAGGCTAATGGCAAATCTTCAACCAACGTTTTATCGCGCACAATCAGCACCATCGATGTAAATCGGATCGAGAACGCACCGCGAACGACATGCGAAAGTTTACGAATCACCGATCTGTCCGCGGATTCCGATCCGACCAATGATCGTCGCGAACGCGCGTCGCGCGCGCGAAACTCCGCTCGTCCTATCCGGTGGATGAAGGTAGTGGCGTGGCGGTGATGATGCGCGCGATGATGGCTATTTCTATCAATGCAAATTAACTTTAATTTTTGTTTAACTTACTTTCTATCTTTTTTTTAGTCCTAAGAATTAGAAAAAAAAAATGAAAAGTAAGTAAAAAAAAGAACTAAGAACTTAAAACTAAAAAAAGATAAAAGGCAAGAGTTAATCTACTTTAGTAGAAATAGGCATAACAGACGAGGATATGAAGGAAGGAAGAAAGAGAAAGAGAGAGGAACTCGCCCTCGCTCGCAGAGCGAGTCGGCAAAAGCTGTAGGAGGGGAGGGAGGAAGTGAGACGCGCCGAGAGGAACAACCCCGGCACAGGCGAATCTCCTCAGCCACCCGAGAGGATGTAGCGTGACTCCGGTTTCTTGACCTGATCCCGATTCCAATTTCCAAGTCGCTCGCTCGAGCGTGCGCGCGCGCGCACGCACGCACGCGAGACCGCCCTCTCTGTTCCGCACGACTCCGGCCTGCGGCCGTTCGGCTCTTCTCGCCACCGACCGGGATTAATCGCGCGCGCGTTGCGCGATCGGCTCGTGCTCGGTTCGGCTCCTCGGCTCGCCTCTCGCCGTACGCGTATACGTACGTCGCCGACGGCTACGACGGCTACGACGGCGACGAAGACGACGATAACGACGACGAAGACGCGTGCTACTGCTGCTCACTCGGCCGCGCGCCCGGAACGAGCGCAATGGTATTAACATTCTCATATCTCGCCCGTGCGCTTCTCACCGACGCTCTCTCGCTGTCACGCTCTTTCTCTCTCTCTCTTTTCCCCTCTTCTCTCTTTCTCTGTAATCCGCGTTAAATGTCTCGCGAGTGCGAGAAAGCGCCGGAAGTTCCAGCGCGACGCGCCCCGCCGGCACTCATTCCACTTCTTTTCCAGGAGACGGCGAAGAGCGGCAAGGAGAAGACGAAGAACGGCAAGGACGTCGACGCCGTTGACGAGGTGAGGTTATATTGTCCCGCTCTCTCTCTTTCTCCCATCGTCTCCCTCCGCCTTGCTGCGAGACTCATCCCCGTCGTCGTGGATTGTCAGTCCACGAGCGACGCACTCCGTATGACGCACGTTGGAACACGTCTTCGAATTCCAACAGGCACACCTCCGGGAAGCGCGCTCGGCGAACCCCACAGTGACAGGTCGGCCGCATGGCCGACCCGACATCTTACATCTTTTACTTGCTTTTTGTCTGCTATCACGAGACGCGAATACCCTGGATTCTGGATATCTAGCCTCTCGTGAATTTAAAGAATTAGAAAGTAGGCCTGCGTTGAAAGAAGTTGCCACTGTAATGCTATCTTTGTGATACATTGATTGTCGGAGTTGTAGCGTACAGTTTGCAAAGAAATCATAGCATATACCTTTGCTCCTCACACTGTTGGATTTATCAGTTCACGTATTGCGTGCTCTGTTTATATAATTTGTATTAATATGATTTGAACAACTTCTATGGCTGTGATTGTTGATTGTGAAAGAATATTTATATAACAATATTAATAGTGCGCTATTATGTTATAGATAACATCCTGCAAAGAAATATAATTTATTAGTCTGGAGTGTGACAATGAGAACGCAGGAAGCAAAAGAGATAAAACGTTCTGTGGTCAAAATCTATTTTCTTTCACACATGCTTTATAAATACAGAATATGATTCATGGAAAATGTTGAGATTAAAATAGATGCACGAGCATACTGTACGCATATCGTATATAATTTAACAAGTATGATGTCTAATATATATATATTCTGATTTTAGTTACATAACTTCTTTCACGAGAATAGTGAACGACTTCGCCTTAACTGTAATTAAACTTGCTCTAAATGTGATAGCTTTCTCAGATGCCACAGTTGTAAATTGACAAGTTGTAAGATGACAAAAGTATTATATTTTTAATATCATTAATTAAGTTTCTACTGAATTAACAATTATTTCTTATACAGTTGATATCCTAATCAAATACATTTAACTGTAAAAAGATGATTCTAATATTTGTAAAAGAATAATTAACGAGAAGACTGTTAGTTCATCTAACTAGCTATTAATCTTATTTATTTTTTTGAACAACGAAAGAATATTTTTTTTAATACAGTTTCTTACTATTGGGCGATATATTTTTAGTTATACGACTAAAGCTAGAAATTTATTGTACATACTCGCAGTGTGGCACTTATGATTAATATCGTTCAATGAGTTTTACTCGTGGAGCAGTGTCAAATAACGAAAATTATCGCGTCGAGGTTGAAACAGTTTCAGGCTAGATGGCGTACTTGTGACGCTAAAGACTCTTATAAGAATGAGCAATGTTGACATTCAAATAATCAATTAAAAAAAATAAAGATTTTTCATAATCAACTCGAAAACGATAATCAACTGACTCGTAATTTTTATCTTTATAGCTATTTAATATTATTAAATTAATTGAGATTTTTTAAGAATTATTTTAAGAATACTTAGATATAATAAATGGGAATAAGGAATTAAATATAAAAAATTAAAAACAAAGAATTAATTATAAGACATATTAATCGAATAATGTTACATGTTATCAAAATTAATAAAGTATAATAACAAAATTTAATAATATTGAATCAAAAAATTGATATAAAAATTTAAATCTAAAAACTAATCTATTTTTTAACAAAAAAGCGTGGAATATCGATTAATCGAACACCTTTTGTTTATCATTCATAAGGAATAATATTACAAAAGCACGGTTATTCATGCGTATTAATACAAATAGACAGCATTGATAAAAACAGTGCCAATTAAGCATTAATTATTTCCTCATGACTAATACCATTAGTTATCAAAATAAATATATTTCTTTTACTGTGATAATATGCAATATTTTATGTCATAAATTTAATTTTAACCCAGCGTTTCAGCATTTTACGTGCTATTTGTCTAAAAAAAAAAAACAACCTTAATTTGTATAATTTAAATATTTACAAATAATTTTTCAGTATTAATATGTTTACGCGATATTTTTAGACTATGTTACTTAATACCGTGACAAATTGCGTTTTTGAACTAAATATGTTTTTCCCGCAAATTAACATGTTGATTTTTTTTATTCTGATATTAGTGATATGATGCAAATTTTTATGCAGAATAATAAAATTTCAGAATTAAGTCGCGCTCTTTCTCTACGGAAGTGCAGTTGGCGCAGGAAATGATTTTTGCATAATTCATTTGCATAATTTTGATTAACATTAAGTTTATCTTCAATCGTGCATTAATTTGACGTTTCGTATCTCATCGATATAGGATCGATATCGCATGTTAATTTTGCACGTAACGATAACGTGACGTTACGTAAATGTTTATTTGCATCGTTAACATACGCGGTTTCGCCTCGCTCATTCTGTGCTCGACTATGAAGATCCCGAAGCGAATCACGCTCCTTTTACTCCACTTTATTTTTACGGAGCGTTATTTAGGCCGATACATCATTATTTANTTATCAAAATAATAGCGTTCGTCGCGGATCGATCGCTGATGAATATAGCAATCTCCGCGGAGAAGTCGACGAGGGGAATTTCCATAAATCTTAAATAATTACAGAATCGTCCCGGTGTAGGACTATCTAACGTTTCTCCCTCCTGGCCCCCCTTTACTTGTCCTGTCGATGATTATACGGAGGCATCAATGGCACGAAACACGCATTGATTCGATGCCAAACGTTACATATACACACGCGAGTACTCAAACGTATCTACGTACATCTACATACATACCTGCGTGCGCACGATCATTACGGCTACTTATGCTATCGTTTGACGCCGTATTCGCCGCCACGTGATCGTGTCGAACTTTCGTGAATTCGTCGCTCGAGTTGACAATGAGATGCGTGTGAGAAAATTAAAGGCTCGCATGTTCTGGTTATTAAGAGACGAATTTTATCAGCTGCCAATTGAGGTACGTACNCACGCACGCACGCGACTTATTTTTCTCTGCTTTTTTTTATTGGCAACGTCGGTCGACACCTGACGACGCTGACGGTCGCGCACGTGACACGACATATTTCTAAAATAAGTGTCGCAAGAAAAATTTATTATACGACGGTGCTCGGAACGGTGCGGCCGTGTGCGCGATGCGCTAGAGTGAAAAACGCATTTGTACATTCGCTCGAAGTGATGCAATTTGCGCGGCGCATTAGCACAAACACTTTGTATATTGCATATATATATATATATACGTATACATATATATATATATATATATATATATATATATATATACAGGGTGTCCTAAAACTTCCGGATATCCTCTTAATGGCAGGTTCCTTAGAAAATTTCAAGACGAAAATCCTAATACAAAAATGTCGAGGGTACAATAGTTTTTAAATGGGAAGCGATTATATTTTACGAATGATAGGGCTGAAATTTCGCGCGCTCAGGCACGGCGAAATAACAAATGCTAAAAGTGCTCCTGTGAACATAANGAGCATTTTTAGCACTTGTTATTTCGCCGTGCCTGAGCGCGCGAAATTTCAGCCCTATCATTCGTAAAATATAATCGCTTCCCATTTAAAAACTATTGTACCCTCGACATTTTTGTATTAAGATTTTCATCTTGAAATTTTCTAAGGAATCTGCCATTAAGAGGATATCCGGAAGTTTTAGGACACCCTGTATATGCTGACCCGATATGTGTACGCCGACTCCCGTTTCGTCGTGGCGCTTTTACGCGCAATTTTACGGACAGGATCCTTACCGAAAATTTCCGCGCTACGCGGACTAAACATCAATAGGGCTACGTGATAATATAAAGAGAATACAAATACAAGGGGGGGCGATAATAAAATGTAAAATTTAGCAAAAATAACTTTATATAATTAGCGCTGTTAAATATTAAAGGATTTAATTTAAATCAATTCGATGAGTTAAAAGTAAACTGAAAGTACACTGAAAAAAATTCTAGGTAAACTTATAAGATATATTTAGTAATGCAATTTTTGAAATATTTAGTTAGTATTACTAAATATAATAATAAAACAAAACACTTGATAACAATTATGAACATTTTGTTTTTGTAACATTATTTTGTCATAATGATTTATATATGTTCAGTTGAAACTATTTCACCAAGGTTATTAGTAACTTTTATCAAGACTGGATTGTTAGAACTTTTAGATTGTTAGAACTAGAATCTTTTGTTTCAGTGTATTTTATTATTTTTAATTACCATGTGTGTTGAGATTATTATTTTAGCGTAAAACATGCAATTCAGCAGGAAGATGTCTCTTTAATGACAACGACATTATTTAACCATTTTCGAATGAAATGAATGAAATTTTATTCATTTCAATTTACAGCTAAGAAGTGGGACATGGTTTACATCAATACTTAACCGCATTCGTCCTTCCATATTTCTCTCTCAACAATCCATACTCCGTATTATTATATTTTTTCTTCGTTATCCTGGGAAAAAAGTATATATAACTCATCTATCTTATCTATTTACTTATCCTTATATACATAGTTTATCTCTTTCTTTACAATTTAAATTTCTCTTTCACAGCCTAGTATCTCATTATATCTATTTTTATCTTAAATTTTCGCTTTTTTTCTTTCGCTTTTGTCCTCCTCTTTTTTTATTATTTTTTTTCTCTCTACCTATAATTTTCCTAATCACCCAAAAAAAAGTATTTTACATTTAAAGTGATTTTTCTCATAATCTCATATTCTAAGCTTACTGTTTTACAACAAACATATTCCTCTTTCAATAAAGTGAGAAATATTATATTTTTACTATTTTTCTTTTGATTTCAAAGAAATCCTTTTGATATATAAGAGCCTATATAAGAGTAAATTCCTTTATTTTTTTCTGTTTTTTTTTCCCTATTTCATGTATATTAAAATGTTTTTTTGGGTGTTTTCTTTTATTTAATTTTCTCTTTTTATCGAATTTATCACTTTTCAAATCCTATTTAGTCTTTCCTGCCCATGATTTCCAAATCAGTCCTTTGTAACTTTGTAATCCTCCATAAAATATCAGATCCTTTCCTTGTTGGCAGAAAAAGCATACCTTTTGTCTATTTCTTCCCATCTAAACGTTTTTAACTCGGAAATGATTCGTAGCTGGATATTTTGGCTGAAATCTCGAATAGTCACATGATAACATTTGTCTTTCGAGATACCGCGTTATATCGAGAGGGAACTGATCGGAATTTCGGACGTGGCGAAATCATATGACTTCCTGTCGTGCCGTGCTTATTTTCGGGGGACTGTAGATTCTTTCCTGCGGCGTGTGCAACGTTTTAACATCGTTAATGAGATCACACAAAAATCTCGTCGGTTGTCCCGCCTACCCGATAAAACCAGCCATGCGGTGGAGAACGGTATTTATCTCTCTCTTTTTCTCTCTTTCTCTCCCTCTCCTTCCCTCTTTCTCTCTTTATTTCAAGCGATGTGCAAATAGAAAGCGCCGCTAATAATAGTCAATGCTGATGGTGCATTCCATGGTACCTCCGTGTCGCGTCAACAATTTTTTCAACGGCTTACCGAAGGATCCAGGTGCGCGAAATTAGCTATAGAGCCTTTTTCAAAAATAGCAAGATTTTGTAGTAAGAGAAAATTGACGAGTATATATGTAGAAAAGAGGAATTGCAGAATTAGGCTCGAAATAGCATATACATTTTTGTTGGGATCATATTTAAAAAAACACGAGACAGACAAGCAAGGTACTTTCTTTTTAGGATTTCGATAAAAGAAAACAAAAAATTAATTAAATGTCAGTCACGAAAAAAGTGAGCTGATCTCAGATATAATTTTTTTACTACATGTAGATACTAAATGTAAAAAATATTAAAAAGAAAATCATGAGGAAATATTTGACGCGTAGACAGGTAGAAATTTTATTCATTACAACGGTTTTATTCAACAGAAGGGATTGAGAGGTTTAAGTGACTTTTCCGATATGGCAATTAAAAATTGAATAAACGCCCGAGAATAATTTCATAAAATACGAAAGAGATGGAGCGTGGGAGCCGACATAGATATACACTTGAAGGGCTGCAGGAAAGGACGATGATCCGCGAGGCGTCACTCGTGTAACAGCATATATTTTCACCTTGGAATTCCACGACCGTTTCCGAAAATAGGCCACGGCCGGAATAACTGTAGCGTCGGATCGACCAAAAGTTATGCTTCCCGTGAAACTGCAATCGACTTCCGTGCTGCGATGTATAATGGCCCCTTGTACACACGATTATTCGTTAGATTGACGTGCAATAATGGAGCGCGCTTAGCACACGTCACCACGTAATGCGATGACAAATTGCGGATAGGCCGTGGCGCGATGTCAAAGAATCGCGATAATCGATTTACGGAAAATTGCCGAGCACGATGTCCAGGAAGTGATAGAGCGATGCTGTAAATATTCCGTAGAATAACCGAGAAGTATTCGCTATAACGCCATGGATATCCGGATATCGGACAGTAATCTCCATTAACATGTTAATCGCTACGAAACAGCACGTCTATAACGAAACGTTTTTAACAAGCGTCTTTTTTTTTACGCAAAGATTCTCAACGATTGAGGGGATGTTATTAAACCTTTGAGGATCGGTGGTTCTTTAAAGAACCAGAGCATTTTTTTTATAAAAAGATGAGATTTTTTGTTAAAAATCGTTTATTAAACTTTAAGCACTCATTTTATTTTTGATTAAAAATAGCCGGTTCTCAAAGGGCCAATAAAGGGAAATTAATGCATATCGAATAATATGCGTATTATGACAACAGAATTGTTCAGCGTATCTTTTTCCACGATCGAGTTTAATTACATTTAATGAGATATAAAAAGTTCCAACGCGGTTTTTCTTGTATATATCTCTCAACATTTTAAAATTTAAAAAAAATTGTAATGACCACAAAGTTAACTTTTTTCCGAGCTGAATTACGAAATGCATAAAATTATCGATAACAAGCAGAAGAAAACAAAACAACTATTACAGATGTGGGAATTCTTCACGTGAGAATTTTAGATGGATCGATGGATTCAAATAGATCAAATGAATAGATTATGAGATTATTTACATAGAACAAGTGTGGGTTGTCTCCGTTTTTGCGCAGACGTTCATTTTGTTTATAGTAACAGGCCGTTTTATCGGATGACGATTCATTCTGCTTTATATTTAAACAAATTAAATTATTTAACTTTCCACCATTTTGATAATAATTCATTCACGTTTACACTGAAAAAAAATTCTGGTTAAAAACGGACGAATCAGAAACATGTATTTGTAGAATTGATAAAAGATTCTGGTTATTATAATAGAATTCAATACTTTATAACTTATAATAATAACTAGAATATAGAATATTTATATCTCATTAAACTTATAATAATAACTGGAATATTTAATCAATCGTATGAGATTTTTCTGATTCGTCCGTTTTTAATATTAATTAAATTTTTAACCAGAATTTTCTTTCAGTGCATGTACAACGTTATGTTTTTCGAATTGCGACGTTTCTCATATATTTCTATTTCCTGTGATATGTTATTTCGTGAAACGAGAGTTTAGAAAATCGTTGTTGATACCAAGTTTATAAATTTATTACATTACACGTTCAAGATTACACGTAAAATCCGTCGCGGAATTACAGATAGAAATTTGAATTGGAGTTTATAACAATTGAATGTCTCGTTGACAAAATATGCGACGGACACACGTCGCCTTTGTCACGCGTTAATAACCGCATGTGACTACGACAAGCCGACGGTTCCTGGGTGATTTTCGCATGCACGATGCGTGCATACGTTGCACCTCCCACAGGTATTCAGAAATAGTAACCGGGCATTGTCGTTTCGTCACGCGGCGCCTAAAGCCGCTTCATCATCATTGTTAGGAAATGAAGGATGACAGGGAAGCAAGCCCGGCGATGGACAAAAGACCTCGCTGCGTTCATATGTTCTATTGACATATATTTCTGTTAATACTCTATAGCAATATATCGCGCGAATAAAGATGTGTGTCAACCGTTTATTGACAATTATCATGACGAATATTCCAACAAATTTGTTAATCCACTTAAAAAAAAAAACAACCATTTGTTTCTGAATTTTAAGCAGATTATAAATGTAAATTTACACGAAACGTAAATTTACATTTTTTAACATGAATCGCATATTTTTAAATAACGCAAAAACAAAACCGTGTTTTTAACATGAAACTCAAGAATCTTAAAGTTGAGTATATTTTTATGCGTCTCCAAGTTTTAAGCTTGATGTTTTCCAAACATTAAGAAATTATATGATTTGATAACATGGCAAAGGAAAGTAAAAAAAAAAGTGTCTCGTCCTTAAATATACCCATAAATATATATATATATTATCTACGAGTAAATATTGTTCTAAGTATTTGATTAAAATTTATATATCCGCAAATCTATATTATCATAAAGTTATCATACACTGTAAACTCTTATAGGTTGCCACTGCTTCTACTCAATATTCGGTTAATTTGACTAAAACAATGAGATAAAATTAGCGACATATTGAGCTTCACTCAATATGTTGCTAATTTATCTAATTTAACTTCCATGTTAGTCAAAATTTTATTTTCCTTTTAGTCAAAATTAATGAAATATTGAGTAAGAGCAGTGACGACCTATAGAATAGTTAAAAATGACTCAAATCGACTATAATTTAACACTACGAGTTTGACAGTGTAAGCTTCACATTTGCTTGAAACATATTCTGGATTCGTGACAAGTATATTTTAAACTAGTCAAAATTTTACTTTCCTTTTAGTCAAAATTCTTGAAATATTGAATAGGAGCAGTGACGACGTATAGAATAGTTAAAAATGACTCAAATCGACTATAATTTAACACTACGAGTTTAACAGTGTAAGCTTCACATTTGCTTGAAACATATTCTGGATTCGTGACAAGTATATTTTAAACTATTATTAAGAAAATAATCTTTGCTGAAGAAAACTATTACTTGAACAAAACAAAATAAAATAAGTAATTGTTTTTCTCGTTTATAGAATGATATTTTTCTGTATGTACGCTATTCAAAGAACCTACAGTCAAGGTTCAAAAGCGAAATCCCTTCAGCCGGTCCTGCCTCGTGGCCGGTCGCGCGAGAATGTCGGGAAGGAACTCGCGATCGGCATACACGTTCGCGTGTGTATGTGTACCGCAAGATGAAACGTAATTCCTCGTAATTAGCGTGAGGGTTAAGGTTGTACGTGGTGGCCTTGAACGATCGGCGTCGATCGGACGGCGGCGGCGGCGACGGCGTGCCGCGAGAGCCGATCGCGCTCGCCAAAACCTGCGGTGTGTGTACACGAGAGTGTCGCAAGTGGCTGGCTGCTGCGATTCTCGGTCACGAGTGCACGCCTGCCGCTCGCCTCTGACAGTACGCTCTCGGTCGTCGTCGCCGGCTCCGTTCTCCGTCCGCGTCTCCGTCTCCGTCTCCGTCTCCATCTCCGAATCGGACTCTCCGCGAAGCCGGAGCCCCTCGGACGATCTCTGGCGTCGCGACGTCGGTGACGTTGTTGCGTCTCGCCCGTCTATTTTTTTTCTTCTTCTTCCCTCCGTCTCCCTACCTCCCGTTCTCGGCCGCTGGCATCGCGACGGATCTCTCGCCCGGAGGGACTCTCTCTCGCGCGCGATCGCGCGCGAGAGAAAACAGTGTCGTCGACGATTTCTCGGACGAGAATCGAACGAGGAGGTGACGTTCCTCCTACACGGCGCGACGCGAGTAGTGCGAACCCCGAGTGCTCCGCCGCGCACGCCGCGCGAGAATATTCCGCGCTGGACACATCCGCGTGGAGAATATTTATATCCCCCTTCGCGGGGATGCTGCGAATTCCCACGAGTTCCACGAGGCTCTGAGGATACGCCCGCTTCTCGCGCGTCTTTCGCTCTTTCTCTCTTTCTCTCGATACAGCCGAGCTAGAGTTAGCCGACGTTTTGCGTATGAGAGATAAATAACACTCGATCCGCAGGTGAGACCGCTCTATCGTTGCGAAAGCTGTTTATCTATCGTGATACATGTGTTTCTGTTCGTCGTCGCAAACCCGGAGAATCGCGCCGTGAGGAAAAAAGTCTATGAAAGAGGCGTAATTGTACAAAGTTACGTCATTATGAATACAAAATCACGACGAAGAATGTATTAATCTTGAAAAGTTTTCTTATTCGACAACGTCGCGAGACGTGGAGTGAGAGAGAGAAAGAGAATCCAGGGGTGGACGTTTAATCTTAATGGAAAATATAATCCGCGAAAAAATGTGACGATACGTTATCGGTATAAGCTGCACAGTTACGTCACAGCCTCTTTTTAAAGATGGGTACTCGGAAATATTGAGTTACAAAACATCGCGTGACGGCCAGCGACAGAAAGATAATATTTACTCTCTCGTCACTTTCGATTGTCGACTAAAATACCCGCATGTGTGCGAAGCGCCGGATCCATGGATGCAGAGACCGCCGGCGGCTTTTCCTAATCTTGGATAAGGGGAAGGCCTACTTCGCGCCCGGATACTTCGTTCCGCCCGGCTTTATTTTTGTACACGCGTCCGCCTTCACGCGTGTAAATTGCTCGCCGAGGGTACCTATCGTGCAAATAGACGGCGCATAAACACGCGCACCTGTTATTAATCGCTGAAATAGTTTATCTCATCGATCGTCGAACTCGAAATTTCACGACAGGTATCGTGAACACGCTACGAATATCCCGGTTCGAGAGGGGAGATTATAGCTTGAAGGTCGACTTTACCTGGAGCGTGTAATCTATCACACAGATCTTATCTCCCCCGGTTTTCTTTCGCAGAGGTAAACCTTTCCGCGAAATTTCCTCGCTGATACCGCGGAAATCTTAGGGAAAATCGGTTCGACGCTTTTTAGATCCGGACGAAAAGATAATTCCCGACACGTTCCCCGTGTTATTTCGCCGGAATATTCTCAGGCATGCATTCGGGGATGCACTCTCAGGTGCCGGCGGAAAGAAAGCGGATATTCCCGGTAGCGCGCCAAGTGGATCGACGGCTGTTCGACGGCTCTGTGATCGAGATCCTCTTCGTCCCGTGAGAGGAGGTGGATCCGCGAATGCGAGAATCATGTTGCGCCGCGACGCCGCGAGACTGTTTTTCCTGCGGCTGGCTGCCGCCCTGTGCCGATAGTGAATTTCCTTCCTGGGCCGATCGCTGTTCCGGAAATCGCGCGCTGGTATGCAGAGTAAAATGCAGACGTTCAGCGGCCTCGCCTTCGGGAACGTGTTCAAGAAAAAGGCAGGTTTCCCACGATTTCGGACGCGATGTTTCCTTATCGAATATGCAATTTACATGTGGCATCCTTACATGAATTTGTCGCATATATGATCGTAAACTGGCCAGCTGAAGGCTGAAAAGACTTAAAATTTGGAAGAACTTGATATTTTCTATAGATATCTTCGCGTTATCATCGCTGTTATTATAAACTATAAGTATCGATTCGCGATCGTGTAGATAAAGTCTACACTTTATCTTTTGATATGGTTCACATTTTGCAGAAACAAATACTTTTTTTACGCAAAATATTAATTACATAGTGGTTATCTACCATTTTCTTCTTTTTACGATTAAACACGATAATTCGTATAGCAATTAGTATTTTATTATTTTATTTAGCAAATATTCGACGCGCAAGGCTGTCACTTTTTATTCATTTGCAACTTTGTGCAATAATTGCACAAGCTTACCACTTAACGTTGGATTAATATTGGACATTATCGAGCGCTATCTTGAATTTCTTTTCAAAAAGATAATTCTATTATTTTATACGTGGTCACGGTTTAACGTCGCGACGATTGGAAAGCAAGATTTTTTTTTCCTGATTGACGTATATTTATCTGATGTAACCGATACGATAACTAAAGATAGGACAACTTTTCAGCACATATTAGTTTCAATTGCTCGGAATGAGACGGTTACAGATAACTGCGTACGGTATCGAATGCGGATTAATTTTGTTTGCGATAGAGAGTATCGCCACAATTGTAAATGACATGTAAAAATATCTTATAATACACTTAATGTGATTCAAGTTATAAAATATCAAAGATCATCGCACTGCATCAGTGAGCCTTTCGGTGCAAAGATCAATGACTTCTTAACTCTTATTATATATTAACCCTCGTTAAATTGACAAATTAAATTAAAAGAATTTGTATACAACGTGAAATTTTGAATTTGTTAAACTCGATTTATAGTTAAACGTTGACTTTATTATGACAATAATCTTTTAATTTTTTAAAATATATATATTTTAATATTATTTCAGCGTATACATATATTTTTATTATTTTATTATTCATATGCATTTCGCATACATATATTTCGCATGCACTTTCATACACATTTTAATACCTGAAAATATTAAAAATACTGCACAAAAAATTACCTACGACTTGTGTTTGCAACAATATTACGTAAATTCCAAAATAAATGGAGTTTTTTTAATTTCATGATATAGAATTACAGTTCTATAAATATCATGTGCTTGTAGTATTATATTAAATTAAATGTATATTTCAAAAATTAATACTTTTAAAAGAGGGTGAATCTAACGGTAGCTTAATGAGATAAAAAATAGACATCAACAAATTAGAACATGAATCATTTCATTAAAAACACAGGGCAACTGTATATCAAACGGTATTTCGCACATAATCACTCTCTTTTATCGTTACTGCTACCACTTTCATTCAAAGTAATGAATGGCCTCTGATGGAAATGAGAAATACCATTAGGAAGATGAAAGAAATGCAATGCATTTTACACGTCCGTTGGTCCCTCAGGTGGAAATTCTTATTAAAATAAGAGCTGTAATAGTTGATGATCTTTGACCGTGAACTTAAACATTGACCGACCTTTCGTCGTGTAAAAGCATTCGTAAGTCATTATTCGCTGGAAAACCGATCAATTGACAAAAATTGATTTCAAAATAGACACTGCAAAAGTAGAGCAGTATTCTCTATATTTTATTGAAAATTAGTGCTATAAAAATTATACTATAAATATGATCTTAGATTTGTCAGTGAAAATATATTTTTAATTTATAAATAATTTTTATAGATAATTTATAAATAAATTTTATAAATAAATAGTTTTGTAATTTTCTTTGGGTAATAAGTTTTTTTATCTCGAGCATTCTTTTGAGTTTGTTAAATCGCTTCATCGCGCGAGACAATTCCACAAAACAACTTCCGCATTATCGCGCGTTTTTCAGATCTTTTAAGCTCTCGCAGAACGATAGTAAATACTGGGTCTCACTCAGACGATGTGTAGGACTCAACTTTGTTTATCAACCGTACGTGATCGCATGCGCATATTCTTCTGAAGATACAGCGACCAGCGACATGAAAACTTAGACCGGCGCGGCGACGAGTGACGGCAGCTTCGTAATAGTTCATCAGATCGTGTTTTACATCTATTTTTATCCGCAATCTGCGGACACACATTCCGTTTTACTGCACCTCTTTAGAATGCGTTTGACTTGCGTATGTGTATTACCTGTCATCATACTGCGCAGATGCGTTATTGATTACGCAATGTTTTATCATGCATTCAGCATTAATTTTCGACCAACTTTGAAGCAAACTCCTGTTGAAGAATATTTTACATAAGATTTAATTCGCGTTTTCCAATATCTGGAAATTTTTATAGGTCACAGTTCTCTAATTTTTTTTTTTTTTTTTTGTCAACTCTGTGACCAAATTTACTTTCGTTTAAATTTGCGTCGGAGAATTCCCTCGTCTAGCCTCTTGATTGCTGATACAGCCGTTATAGAATGCAGTTGAAAAAGTCGGTAATTGCTAATTAAACATTCGACGTTAGATGCGAAAACTCCGAAAGCGGAACGATCGAGAAAGTGAATGATGAAAGCTCGCGTAACTAGTTTGCCGGTTTGTATAATAAAGGGTGGAGGGAGGGGACCCTGATTGGATTCATTATGGGATGCCAACGTGGTTCATTCGTTCGGCCGACTTAACCAACGCAATCCAAGATAAACCAAAGCATTTGTGTCCACAACTTTCCTCGCTCATTCGAATAACCTACTTTATAACTGTGATCGAAGATGATTAAAGAAACGTTGTTCATTTTTCTTTTTTTTTTTTTTTGCAATCTTCATGCGTCTTTCATACGATGATCAACAATCATATACAATTTATACGTCTTTTATGTAGTGAGATTATTTAAGATAGCCTTTTTTAATGTAATTTAATTCGAATTTTCGTTAAAATATAGATTAATGCTCTTTCATTCATTTCCCAATATTTAAAAATTCTATTAAATTATACTTTTCTAACTTTGGACTATTATTGATGTAAATAAATTATTCTTGTTTAAATTTGCACTAAAGAATTAAAAAATATGTTTCAATGAATATTCTTTTATATTTAATTCTTAGTATATTTAATATTAAATGTCTCGTCAATTAAACACTTGGTTATTTTCAAGTTTATTTAAAACTGATTAAAGAATGCCTTGTGAAGCTGGAAAATTTAATTTGCGAAAAATTCCTCATTTCACATTCATTATAACTGATAAATTATTTGGACTTTGACATTTTTATTGAGAAAAATATTTTTTATTAATCAAAAAGAACTATATAGAATATAAGCGTGAATAATGGGTATTCCGTTAATAAAGAGATAAAGAGATCACGTTCAGTTTTTGCACGCATAATGTGCATAGACCGCATATCTTGCCATAGATCATGGAAAACTCGTGTTGCTTCCTCGCATTCCATTTGATATTAATCTGATCGATATTTCATATTCTATAACCGAATCGAATTAATACGAAGGTAAATTCGTAATAATACGAAGATAAATAACTAGATTAAACACAATAAACTCCGATTCCTATTCAAATTTAATACACATTGTGATTCCTTAATTTTCGGTTAAAAATGTATTGGGCATTAATAATATTATATAAAATATTATGTAAAATTTTATTTATTTATAAAGAAATTATTACGAAAATAGATCTATATAAAAATTATGAAAGGTTCTAAACAAATATTTTAATCACGTACTAGCTTCAGAAAAAAACTCTACTTAATTGTAATAACAAGTTTTTCATCTAAAATTTATAATTACTATATTACTATATTTATCTATGCATTAATTATCTACAAGTTTAATATTTTATTTTTAATACTTTTTATCTGCCATAGGCAAACAAGGTGACCGGAGGACCTCCTGCGGGTAACGCGCCGCCTCCGCCTACACTTATCAACAAAATCAAGTATCAACCCGGCGGACCCGTAATCAAAAAGGATAAACGGCAAAGCAGCTCGAGGTTCAACATATCGAAAAACCGGGAACTGCAGAAATTGCCATTGTTGTCCGGTGAGTTATTCAATCAGAAATGCATATCGTAAAATATGCGCGCATTAATCCTAAACTTGACAATATATCCTTGAGATGAATGAAATTCCTTCGGCAATACGAAAGTAGGATTAATCCCGCTTGGTAGCATTCCTTAGATCAAATAAAACAGTATTAGCGCTTTTTGTTTTATATTTCTTACGCTTAGGTCACTGGTGACTCACGTCATAATAAAAATAAGAAAGAAATATGTCATATCTCGAACATGTTTACGTACATTATACTCGTTTTGCCGTAAATAGCTTATAATCTGGAATCGGGTTGATCAACAAGTATAACATAAAGATTCATTATGCAAGAAACTAGTTCACACATAAAACAGCGCTCATAATTGAACAATTGGATCAGGACAAAGATCGAACGCGCAGACGTATAACGTGAGGAAACAAACAACGGAAAGTTGAATAAGACGCGAAAAAGATAGCGAAGAGGAACGGAGCGGAGAGGAAGGGAGGGCGACGACAAATTGGTCCGCCTGCCCTTTCCCAATGTAATGCCGGTCAATCGAGGTTGCGAGACTACCTCCTACGTCAGAGTCTATCGATTGCGTGCGACGAGGGTCGCGCAGGCGCCCCGGATTCATGATTCCCCGTTTTTCCAACGTAAACAGTCGGATCCCGGCCCCTCTCTCCTTCATCCCCCCGTCGCCATTTCGACCATCCCTTTCCGATCCTTCTCCTCCAACCACTCCGAGAGACCAGCGCCCGAACACTCGCTCGAGAGGAGCCCCACCTGGCCCCGGCTCCACCTGCACAGAATCTCGGCGCGGGGGGAGGGGGAGGGGGAGGGGAGGTATCGACCCCGTGACCGATCGAGAAATGACCCGCGAGATCCCGGCGAGGACCCTCGAGTTCGTTGAACCCGGTGCCACTTAGGCGAATCTCACCCGCCAGCCTGTGTCACCCCCTTCCCCCCCTCCCCCTCTTCTCGCCGCCTCCCGCCCCTACCGCGAACGCGGTCACCGGGTTCCGGGGACCCGCGAGGACGCGTCGCTAGTGCTCGCCGGTATTTCACGGGGGTGGCTTCGCAGCGCGAACACCCCGAGGAGAGAAAGGCCGAGAAGAGCCTTGCCTTCCCCGGTCAATCGATTGACACGGACGAAGCAACAGATTGTTGCGAGCATTAAACAACGACGGGAATTAACGGCGGACGGACTCCCGTGGTGTCGGCGGGGTTGTCGTCGCGAATTCGTGGATCGCCGGAATTCCGGCTAAGGGCGGGCGCGACCGGCTCTCGAAGCTCGGAGAACTTTGAGGTCATTTGAAAAAAGTGAATTATTTCGTATAGAGGTAGGAAATATCGGAAATACTCGAAGAAAATGATTATTTGGTAATTGAATAATTTATCATTGGGTTGAAAAGTGTGTATTGAACAGAAGAGGTGGGGAAAATTCAAGAATTAATCAATGAGTTGAAAAGTAAAAATTTTCCGGTCAAAAGTTAGTGAATCTCTTTGGTTAATACGCTTTTGTCAAAGGTGAGTCTTGTGAGTCTTATTTTCCAATTGAGGAAATAACGTCAGTGAATTTTTAATTGGTAGAGATTTTCCGATTTTATGATTTAATATTTATTTAAATCTTAATACTCGCTATACCAGACGATATATACAGAATTATTAGATGTGTAGGTGCAGATTAGTTAGATACATGGAATTGCAATGAAATTATGATAAAATTGAGTTTTTTTTTTAAATAATGATTAGTCGAATTTTTATGTATAAAATTTTGAACAATCGATTTTATTTTAGTGTATTATGTGAGAAATGATAAGTTGAAAATCTAATAATAGCATCATTAAAAACGATTCGTCATTATCAATTATTTAGTGTTTCATTAATTAAATAAAATATTGATAATGATTGCTTTTAGTATATGGAAATATGCACATTAAATATATAAAGAGTTGATTGGATTTATTAATATTGGTAGAAAGTAATAACGAATTTGTGCATAATTCAGTACATGTTATTTTTTATATTTATAAAGCTTATGTATACAAAATTTAATTATATTTGCCTACGTTAAACTACCAAACTCGCTTTGTGTGAAAATGTTCTCGCAACTGTGCAATGTAATAGACGATTCGTGTTGCTTTGCATCAAAGTACAGTTACGTTTCTGCATGGTTTGGCAAAACGCGTAAAACTACGCGCGTTTCCTTCTCTCGAGCTATGCGGAAAATAACGTGGGAAGCCGGTAAAAGTGACTTGTCGAAGGCCAACAATCGCCGTGGCT
Source organism: Tetramorium alpestre (assembly GCA_021460005.1). Lineage (NCBI taxonomy): Eukaryota > Metazoa > Arthropoda > Insecta > Hymenoptera > Formicidae > Tetramorium > Tetramorium alpestre. Next base: position 541,405 of record JAJVSH010000025.1, read on the forward strand.
TAATAAAGTTATACGTCGCATTTCGTTGAGTAAATTGGCGGATGATTGCGCGAGTTATGTAATAAAAACATTCTCCGGAAATTGGTTTCCGTCTGAGTCGGTTAAATCCGTAAATCCGGAAATTGGCGAAACTAAACAAGTGACTTTAAAATTATTTAATAATTAGAACATAAGAAAGTTCTGCGAAAATTTACGATTGTGGAAAATAATTTTTAATTATTTTCTTTTTCTTTTTAATATGACACTATTTTAAATGCACGAGTGATTTATATAATAGAGAATAATTAAATAATTTAGAAGAGGAGTTATTTATGTTTTATCGGCATTTCCACACATTGTGAAATTCACTAGTATTGTTGAAATTAAGGAAAATTGTTATCGTACATAAATCGCGTTTAAACATATGTTTGTGTAAACTGTCATACTTGTACTAACATGTTGCGAGGAATGTTTATTTTCATTTCTCGAATGAGAAACTCTTTCAAACGTTCATTTAAACGATTCCCAAATAATAGAAATGTACAGCAATTTAAATAAATTATCGATATTCCACAAAATTTTAAATTAACTTTATATTAAAAAGAGCGAAATCACGAAGGTAGAGGAAAAATTGCGATTGTAACATCAAAAAGGAACCGATCTCGTCGAATGAGTGAATCGAAAGTGTTGCAAACTGTAAGAAGTTGAGACGATACGTGAACGTGTATTGTCCAAAGTCAAAGCATTCGAAGAGATTCGTCAATGAACAAGGTGCGAGTGTAATAAAATCAGTCCTGAACATAATATTCCGCGATGGTTCACGTGGGTGGAATTGGCCCAACTCTGCCTAAAAGCCCCAGCTTTCATCAGGGTCTTGCTTTGGCGACGGTCTTGCCCCAGGATTCGAGCAAGGGTTACCCGGTGACATTCGCGCTGCACTATCAGCCTTTGCAACCACTTCTAATCGGTAAAGCTCTCTGTCGCTTAAATCAGTTCTACATTCAGTTTTTACATTCAAACTTTTGTTATCACACGTGACTACAGAATTAATTCATGCACTTTTTTTATATCTCATGACCTCATGATAAGAATATTAACGAAACGAGGAATTACATCAATAAATAAAATTATTGAAAGATTAGCGCTTTTTTTATTTTAGAATTTGTATTAATATTTGATATTTGATTGTTCGAGACTGAATTTCCATAGAATGGTCGGTTTCGTAGTGAATTCGGCAATCGATTTCATTGCTCCTATAAATATTTCAGAGGCCGTCAGGAATAGCATTAACTAAATAATGCCACTCGGTTGCGGTTGATATTTTGAAGGTCGTTATCGATCTACTTTCAGGATTCACTCCCGATTAATCGGGAAAAGCCGAGCGTCTCTTTAAGATTTTAAATCAAAAAGTCTGCTGCTGACATGCTGGCAGCACGTATAAATATTAACTAATGAAAATTCTGCGACAGCACGGTTTTTGTGCCGAGTATATATTAAGGAATGGAAGTCGATTAACATTTGAAATAACTGTCTATGCAAATCAGATTGTTCCACGAAGCGAATAGAATATTGATTTTGATCGCGTGCTGCATTTTTATCGGCGGCAAATTACATTCTGGATGGCTCTTGTTCTTCTTAACAGACATCCTTTATTAAATTGATTTGGCCTCTTTACTGAAAATTACAAAGTCATTTCGTAATCGAGAAAATATTAATATTCTGCATATTTATATTCGCGATACAACTTCATAATAAGATTAATATTACATATTTATTATATCAATAAATAAGAACTTCAGCTAATCGCGCTTCAGCATCTTGACGCTGATATATGAAACATAAATTATTTGAAAGATTTAACTTCGTTGGAGAGTCATTTCTCATCTAATGTCAAGAAGGCCAGTTAAGCAGGTGGGAAAGCTATTTGTTGCAAAATAATTCAAATGAAAAGAAAAAGAAATGAGAATAGCGCAAAAAGGATATTATACATTCGAATGCACCCTTTCGCGTATTGGCGTGCATCGATAATTCTTGCAGGCTAATATGATTAATGGGTGCAATACTATTACCGTTCTTGCTTCTTAAAGGTACAAGCTGCCGAATGCGATGCAATTAATCACCGGCTATCTGATTCCAGAAACACAACAGGGAAACGAGCGGGAGGAACTTTTTATACAGAAGCTGCGGCAATGTTGCGTCCTCTTCGACTTCGAGTCCGATCCGTTGTCAGATTTGAAATGGAAGGAGGTAAAGCGCACTGCCCTCCACGAGATGGTCGAGTATGTAACCAAAAACAAAAACGTTATTACCGAAGCGATATATCCCGAAGCGGTGAACATGGTAAGAACAGCATTCTAATATATTCTGTGTTTACGTAAGAGCATCATAAACCTTCCAAATTACATGAAGTAAAAGCTTTCCGCAGATTAGAAATACAAGACTATGTAAATGTTTTATATAATAATGGATTACTTTTTTCATGAAAAATATAGCTTCAGAATAATAAAAAAAGAGAAAAAAACAATAGTGCTAGAAAAAAGTATAATAAAATCGACAGTATAGAAATATAAGAAATATTCTCAGCATTTACATTGTCTCTACATTTTCAAAGAAGACATGAAATATGTGTCGAAATGTAATCTAAATAAAATGGTACCGTGAGAGAATAAAGTTGAAAGGTTTTACCGAGACGAAGGAAATCCTTGCAGTTCGCCGTGAATTTATTCCGGACGCTACCCCCGTCATCAAATCCTAATGGCGCAGAGTTTGATCCGGAAGAGGATGAGCCGACGTTGGAGGCGGCTTGGCCGCACTTGCAGCTCGTCTACGAATTCTTTTTGCGGCTGCTGGAGTCGCAGGACTTCCAACCGTCCATAGCGAGACGTTACATAGATCAAAAATTCGTGCTGCAGCTCTTGGAGCTATTTGACTCAGAAGACCCGAGAGAGAGGGATTTCCTTAAAACGACCCTCCATAGGATTTATGGAAAATTCCTGGGACTCAGGGCGTACATTAGGAAACAGATCAATAATGTTTTCTATCGATTTATTTATGAGACGGAACATCACAACGGCATCGCGGAATTACTTGAAATTTTAGGAAGGTAATAATAAGTTAAATAAGAACGTAATGCACAACAAAAGCTACAAGACACTCGACTGATTATTTGTTTCCTTTGCAGTATTATAAACGGCTTTGCCCTGCCACTGAAGGAAGAGCACAAGGTGTTTTTGTTAAAGGTCCTGTTACCCTTGCATAAAGCTAAGTCATTATCCGTGTACCATCCACAACTAGCGTACTGCGTTGTTCAATTTTTGGAGAAAGATCCGTCGTTGACGGAACCCGTAATTAGAAATCTGCTGAAATTTTGGCCAAAAACACATTCCCCTAAAGAAGTTATGTTCTTGAACGAGCTTGAAGAGATCCTAGACGTCATTGAACCAGCTGAATTTCAGAAAGTCATGGATCCGCTGTTTAGGCAATTAGCCAAATGTGTGTCATCACCGCATTTCCAGGCAAGTATGAAATTTCGTAATTTTATTTTGTCCGAGGTCTAATTTGTGCTCACTTGTTATTTCAGGTGGCGGAAAGAGCTCTCTATTACTGGAATAACGAATACATAATGTCCCTGATATCGGACAATTACTCTGTCATCCTACCGATTATGTATCCAGCCTTTTATAGAAATTCCCGCAATCACTGGAACAAGACGATCCACGGTTTAATTTACAACGCTCTGAAACTTTTCATGGAGATGAATCAAAAAGTATTCGACGAATGTACAACGCAGTACTATCAGGTACATTTACAAACAATTACTTATACTGCGTAAATGAATCGCTAAATTAACCGCTAAGTCAAGCTATATTTAACTGTATTTAAATGAAAATGACATCTAGAATTTATAAATATACATATATAGAATTGATTAATGTTAAATTCTATATAAATAAATGTAGAATTTAACATCAATCAACATTATAATTTCAAAACTCTATGTCGATTTAATTTTGTAGAAAAATTAAAGTGTTGGTAATTTTTATTTATCACGTTTATTTTGAGCCAAAACTTTACAGGAACGTCAAAGAGAACGAAAGCTCATGAAGGATCGAGACGAAGCATGGATGCGCGTGGAAGCGCTCGCGATGAGGCATCCAAACTATATTATGACAAATAAAAGCACAACGAATAATACATCCTACACATCACCACAACATATAGATAATTCACCGCCTGACGAGGATGGTGACACGGATCAAACTCCGCTTACCTTGGAGAAAATCGAAGCTAAAGCCAATGAGGTATGAATTGATATTTATCGGTACCGCTATTGTTTACTTGGAGGTTTTCTATTATATAAAGCGTGCTGAGCATATAAAGTGATATGCTGACGTTTCAAATAAACGTTTTGTTATGCAGGCGAAGAAAATGACAAATGTGAACAAAGTGAAACCGCTTTTACGAAGAAAGAGCGATTTACCACAGGATTCGTACACAATGCGGGCATTATCCGACCACAAACGCGCCGATGAATACCTTGTTACGCCGCCAGATCCCAATAATTGCTAGTCTCTACCACAACCCCTTCCCATGTATCCTCTGTTTTGCTGTAGCAACATCGGAAGTTAGCTTTCTTTCTGGGGGGAAAATGGCGATAAGAACGTAAATGATTTGACTAAAAGTCCCACTATGCGAAATCAGTGATGTATTGTCATCTCAATGTATATCACATCCTATTTGCTTTTTTTTTTTAAATAGAAGAATCCTATTATCACGCCGCATGTCGTGCGATTCAAAGACAGAGTGTGTAGGTACTCGTAGAAGCTTACAGAAAAAAACCCGTTCTTCATAGAAATGCGTTGTATTTATTTCTTCACTACGAAACAGAAAGAAACATTGCGGTTGAGAAAACTGTAATAGCATCCTTATAAAAAAAAAAACGCGCATGTAATGAGCGAAAAAAGGCCCTAAATACATTACTTGTAGAATCGCCATCACCGAATCAGCGCTCTGAGGTGCTACCTCTGCTATGTCTCAACAATAAGATAATATATGGATAATGTACGTATAAACGAGATTTAATTGTGGATACTACGGTTGTAATGGATTTGGTTCTATTCTATTCTACAAGAGATTTTATATACAGATGAGAGTTATGTGCGGGAATGTGATCGAAGATATACACGTATCCTTTCGATGTTGTAACCCATACTATTGCGCTATGCGAGCTTGTTGTGTTAACATTCTTGCGAATGACGCGTTTCCATTTATGTGCAAATGATATATACATATATACATAAATATATACGTACTTGCTTTAACACTACAGGCTCGTTGTAGTACGAGAAGAAACAAATGAGTGAAGACGAAGGGAGAAGAATGCACGCCGGTGCGCGTTATCTTAGGATGTATATGATAGTGCTATTTTAAAAATAATAGATTGCTACGAGAAAATCTGGATACTTCTGAGTGTACTACTTTTATATCTGTTGTGCCTAGATGCCTGTGGAAAAAAAAAGAATATGCCTCCGCGCGGGGCCTATACATATACTACGAACAGCAAGATTAAGCAGCGAGTTTACATGTCGCTTTGCCAAATATAATCGATATTACAGAATTTCAGTAATGCTTGCATAACATGTTGTGTTGTTAACTCATTGATCTTGAGATTAATTGAAAGATTATACTGTTGCGGTCCAGAGGTAGGCGGGAGAAGAATAAAAGAAAGCGAGAAGGAGGGTTAAAATACAATTTTAGTCCTTGCGCTGCTGGCAGGTTGTTACGTTAATAATTGTCGAGGATACCTTGTTGAACATAGATATGATAAGCACTTATATTAAATATTAGAAATTAAAACTACGGAGATAGATTTAAAGATGATTTACTTATTAATTATTCCTATTCAAGAGAGAGGAATGGCCATTTCAGCTAATTGATCATTAATTAGTGGTATAAATATCATAATTATTAGTTATTGTATTATTTTTATATAGTAACGAGACGAATAATGACGAAAATAGGGTAATAGTAATAATGTAGTAGCTGGTACATGTGGCAAAATGCCTTGAATCCGTTTAGTCTATCCGGAAATCTACGTTTTTCCCAAATTAGATCGATAATAAATCATGCATTTCTTAGAAAAAAAAAAATATCGTCACGTGACAGAGAAAGAGATAAGACGAGAATTCTTACTATATGCCGCATGCAGCAACTCGAAAAGACATCGAATCAGATAATCTCCGCGAATGTGAATGTGCACGCCTGTAAAAGCTTAAATCGAATCGTAGAGGACCGGAAAAGAGAGGAATAATCGTAATAATAATATTATAAATAATAATAACGCCGTTATTAAGAGGATATAGAGTTGCCGGATCGTTTCAATGTAATAAAGACGTTAATCTTGCATGGTACCGTGGGAGTTCTTTCATACGTATTATGCGTAAAGCATTGTAGGAGTGTCTCATCCGCGATCATTTTTCTTTCGATAAGGATTCCCAAACGAAATGGAGCCGGTATAATTTTGCCGTATTTTTAGATCTCGATGCTTTTTGGATGTTATAAGACTTCTAGATGAGAAAATGATAGAAACGCAATAATCGACGTAGAAGTCTTTCATTTTTAGAATTCAAAAAGTTGAACTCTATGATTGTACCGAATTACAGAGATTTTCAAGCACAAACATGCGAAAATATGCTTCCTTTCTATTCTGCAGCGGATATTGTATACGTTCGAAATTATACCGATTCTTTGAATTCGAGTCGCCGGAAATCGGAGTCACGAGTATATCGACTGAACGCAATATAGAAGTAGGAAATACTCTCCATCCGTGACTTTCGAGATCGAAGCGCGTTCAAGAGTCCTCGACTGAGATCCACTTATATGCAGTAAGCTTATACGATGACCTCGTAGTGCACAGTTTGCATTTCATGTACCTGCATATATCGTGTAAATAATATAATTATTTTTGAACGCATTCTTCCTTTTCAGTTCCAAAGACAAGCTCATCTCGACGAGTGTCGATGCTAGAAGAATTTAGCGCTAACACCTTTTCGCACGTCATTTTATTTCTCCGACTTTTATTCTCCAGATACGCGAAAGAATTTCTGTAACGTTTATTAATTCATCGACAAAGATCTAGAAGAGAGGGGAAACTTGTCACTTCATCTTCTTTAACTTTACCTTTATGTATGCAAATTTTATTTTTCCTAGCGAGCTTACAACTGTATTGTATGTGTGTAATCACTTTTGGCAGATGCGCGCAATACGTATACATGGAACTCTTTGAAAAAGAAAGGAAAACAGATCTCTATGTAAATGGGTACACAATGGCAATATTGTACAATATCCGTGCGGCAATCTGAATTCAGAGGAACAGAGAGAGAAGAGGAGGGATATCAGTATCGCATAGACATAAAATCTTTACAGATAATTTCGCTGAGGGCATCTCGGTTGTAACAGGATTTTCTATGTGATATTTAAATTAATTTATGTTAATTTAAACTATCCTTATTATACCGGACATTATATGGAGCGTATCACGAATCCACGAGAGGGAAACCCGTTGCTCTCTGTGGCCACGAGCAATTTTGTTACGTCCGTACCACTTTGGATGTCGTTCGAGCGATCGACTATCGAATTTGAGCGATGATATTTCGTACACGTATCTGCAATTTGTTAAAAACATAGTTTTATAGCAAATAAAGAGGATTACGAGAAAAGTAGGTGCATTCTTATGTCGAGAAGCGTTCTAATCTTTGACGTGGCGCCTTCCTTGTTGATTGAGAGGATATGTGCTTGTGTCAGCGGAATCTGATAGTTCTATTTATCATGTCTGGTGACGCTGTCAATGAATTCCGTTCTGCCTTCGGGCATGGATAATAAATCCCCTCTTAAGAGATTTGCGTGGTGAAATTGACTTTCTTCTTGAATGTATAATTTAATGTCTTCTCTGATTTTTTGCGATTTGACCTCTTCTCGTCAAAGATGATCTTTCAATTTTTCATAAGTAAGAATTGAAAAAATAAAGATACCTAGTTTGTCATTCAAACGTTTGCGTCCGATAAATTTTATATTTTAATATAAAAGAATATAGAATATATATAATATAGAAGCACACTCATTGAAGATGTATAATTTGTATCTTTGATCATTGGGATATTTCAAGCTAGATAGCGTTAGCAATTTGTAGAATTAACGATTGTGTGAAACATACATGATATCGAGTAGGTACAAAAGATTACTGAAAAAACTGAATTTTCTTAAATTATTTCAATATATCGCAAATATTTCTTATGTGATATGTAAATGGCTGCCTAAATAGAATACAGGCAATTGTTATAAATTCAATAGAATTCCTTTTAAGTATTTAAAAAAAAAGGATTCCATAGAAATGCATTTCTTGACTTCCAATGAAATTTCTGTGCAACTTAAAAAGATTTTATATCAAATTAGAGATATAAAAGCGAATTTCTTTCAAGCTCTTAAGAATATCTTTAAAATAAAAATGAGATAGAAAAATAATTCTTTTCATAACTCAGGAATTTAAAAAGTATTCTCAAAGTAAAAAAGGTCCAAGATACTCTGAGCTATCTGGAAATAAAAATGAGACAGAAAAAGAATTCTTTTCATAACTCAGAAATTTAAAAAGTATTCTCAAAAAAAGTGCAAGATACTCTGTGCTATCTGGATGAATAATTTATAAAATATTCGTAAAAAGATGGTCTAGAATTCCAGTGTTCTTTTGCATCAGCAATATTATAACTTAAAAAAATTACATACGCAATTTACGTAAAGAGACGTAAACATGCAATTGAAATATCCCAATGATCAAAGATACAAATTATACATCTTCAATGAGTGTGCTTCTGTATTATATATATTCTATATTCTTTTATATTAAAATATAAAACTTATCGGACGCAAACGTTTGAATGACAAACTAGGTATCTTTATTTTTTCAATTCTTATGAAAAATTGAAAGATCATCTTTGACGAGAAGAGGTCAAATCGCAGAAGATCAGGAAAGACATTAAATTATACATACAAGAAGAAAGTCGATTTCATCACGCAAATCTCTTAAAAAGGGATTTATTATCGATGCCAGAAGGCAGAACGGAATTGACAGCGTCATTGACAGCATCACCAGACACGATAAATAGAACTATCGGATTCCGTTGACACAAGCACATATCCTCTCAAGCAACAAGGAAGACGCCACGTCATATTATTAATTATTGTGCGTTTATCGCACGTGGCCACTTTCCTCGACCCGTCCAGCCTAACAGAGTGGCGCGGGTCGGCGTGGGATGACGACGCGGACGAGTGAGCGATCATGAACAGCAAGATCTTGCCGTACTTCATATCCGGCGTCATCGTCAAGGGCTTCGGCAGGGGCTCGAAGGCGCTTGGCATCCCGACAGGTATCGTGTGAACCTGTGAACCTCTCCCCGGATCGAACACCGGTCTAATCTACTCCGGAACGGCGGAACGCCGAGAGTATCGATTGTGACGTGTCAATATCGACAGTAACGTTCGATGAAATCATTTCTTTTTGAAAATCGTTGAAAAAATCCGCGATCACGCGAACATATTTCTTTTTTAATCCTCCTTTATGGACCGCGATTGAAAACCTGCGTCATGCGCGCGGTATCGTTCGAAATGTGCCTCACCTAGAGGTTAGGAAACTTCTTTTTTCCGTCTTTTTTTTTTCAAAAAACTACCGGCCGTTTCGAATCGGCAGATCCATAAGTTTGTTTTAAACGCGCTTGCCGCACTTTATGCCTTCCTCTTTCTCGAGGAAACACTTATCCAAATAGGAAACTTTTGTAATAAATGCACAATTCTTTCCATTCACAGCATTTCGCAATACGTATAGTAATAGTAGAATATAAAATTCTTTTCCAGCAAAAGATATGCGTCTTGCAGAATCATAAGGTGATTCTGCAAGACGCATATCTTTTGCTGGAAAAGAATTTTATAATTAAAAATTATAAATATTGAGAAAATTATGAAGCAGCGTCGTGATATTTTAAGAAATAAAATAACTAAAGAAGTTGTAATGAAATTTTACTGATAGATCTAACGAATAATATTAGAACGATGCTCGAGGCGCGTTTGCCACGAGCGACAGACAAAAATTAAAACCGTTTAAAATTTGAGATCAATATTAAATAGAATATCATATGAAAAGAATTTTTCAGAAAATTTACGCAGTTTTCTCTTTGTAATTATCAGCTAATCTCCCAGAATCCGTGGTCAACACTTTGCCGAAGGATTTAAGTACTGGAATTTATTATGGCTGGGCATCCTTGCACGGAAAAGTTTATAAAATGGTCGCAAGCATAGGCTGGAATCCGTATTATAAGAATGAGAAAAAGTCAGTGGTACGAAACATATAATTTCAAGATAATATAATTACACTGTGTTGGACAGTGTTATACAAAAGACTAAATTTCCAGCTGATTTTCCAAAGTAAAAATTATAATTACAATTTTTCAGGAAATTCATTTGCTACATAAATTCCAGGATGACTTCTACGATGAGGAGCTCAAGGTTATCATTGCCGGATATATAAGACCAGAAAAAGATTTCTCTTCTTTAGGTAATGAACACTGTCAAAATAATAAATCAAAATAATAATGACATAAAATGTGTATAAATGGATCACTGTTTGTTCAAAGTAGTTTAATTATAAAATACTTATTATTTTAAGATTGCTGTTACTAAAGAATGTTATGTTACTTATTTTTGCAGATGAACTCATCACAGAGATAAAGAATGATATATCAATCGCGGAACGTCAATTAGAAGAACCTGTTGTAAATAAACTGAAAGCTGACGACTTTTTAATGATTAATAAACCAAATCATTAATAAGAGAAATATAAGTCTTCGTCTAATAAAGGAAATATTTTGTTATTGTAACATATATTTATTAAAATATCTATATAAATATATAAGTATTGTTCATTTCTATCTCCAAGTCGAAAATAAAGGACTTGGATTGGTTTATTCTCTTATGCGTTGTGTAAAGGTCTGTGTTCTCGCCTTTAGGAAATCAAACAATGTTTGGAATTAGACGCGCAAAAATCGACTTGAAATGTGCATCTAATTCCGAGCATTAATTTAAATAAATCAGAAAGGATTAGATCAAAGAGAGATTGATTAAATCTTTCATTTGTAGCATCTTTATATTCGATATTGAATATCAGTTTGTCCCAGTAGGGAGCGTTTAAAGCGCTATTCCAGCCAAGGCAGACCGTGGTTCGTCATCTATTCGTGTACATAATCGTGCGGTCCCTCCCGTTATCGAATACGCCTGAATCCGCCCCGGAACCTGTTATGAACTTGATGATTTAGCGAGAAACATGTCAATTAATCTGGCGAAAAACAAAGACGCCTTGGTGGCCGCCTGGCACAGCGTGGTCGACGATAAATTGTCTACTAACTGGTAGGCCTAAATACACCTAAGTCCCTCGATTGCGCTTTCTCGATCCGGCGTCTGGCACTGAGTTGGTTTTGGCATATCTACGCGTTTACCGTGCGTGCGATCTTGTTAAGTTAGCCGGTTATTTCCCGCTGGTGTCGAGCTTACGATTCCGAATCGATGCGTACGCACAATTTGCGAATTCCGTTATTAAATATTGCGTTTTACGACAAGTACTTTCCCCCGAATCCGCCTACTTTATTTTTTTTTATTCTAAATGTTAACGAGTAGAAGAAATATAATAATAAGCAGTTAGATAAGTTATCTTTCATTTGGATAAGATACGAATATCGAACATAATAAAATTTTTTTTTTATAGAATAAAAAAACAAATAGGTCAATGTAAGATTAACATGATTGTTTAGAATGCACAGACGTAATATATGATTGACAGATGATTTTATATAGCTATAGTTTATTAGTTGATGTAAGATTCAATCATAATTTTTACTTAAAGATTGTATACGATAAGTGAATCTTGTATAGTTTTTATTCAGTCTACTATACTTCATAATTGAGAGTTTAAACATTTTTCTATTCTTGGCAGGGCTGTGTTCGGCTACGAAGGGTCGTCTAATAATTTAAAAGTAGTTGGAACGGGAGATGGCGGGTTGGAAGAGATGATTGATCGATTGAGTAGTAGTCACATCATGTATGCATTTTGCAAAGTTATCGATACTAAAACAAGTCTACCAAAGTGTCTGCTTATTAATTGGGTATGTATGAAGAAAAATATTATATAGAATAGAATACAATTTATTTGACACATGATATTTTACATACAATGGAAAAAACATGCGTGAAACTTTTATATTCTGTAAACTTTTGCTTGACAGAAATATTTGCTTACAGCAAGGAGAAGGTGCTCCAATCGTTAGGAAAGGAACGTGCGCCAATCACATTAGAGATGTAGAAAAATTATTGAAGGGAGCGCACATAACGATTACTGCGCGTTCCGAAGATGATGTCGAGGTGGACACAATTATGGAAAAGCTTGCGCGAGCAACAGCCTCCGCGTATAAATTCAATGAACCTCGTAGTGAAAATGAAGGAAACACAGGTCCTGTTGGAACAACGTATCGCAGGTTTCTAATTTCTACTTTTACTGTTACATCTTGAAATGTACCATTATTGCTTATAATGCAACTCTTACCTAATATGTATTTCGCAGAGTAATCCCGGAACAAGAGATAAATGCGTCGGAAAGAGATCAGTTTTGGGAAAAAGAAGAAATGGAAGAGAAAAAGAGATTGGAACAAGAACGAGTGCGCAGTGAACAAGAGCGACAGAAATTAGAACGAGAAGTTAGAGCTCGAGAAGAAAAGGAAACGCAACTGAGAGAACAAAAGGTTTGTTAACTTTATATATTTTTCAACTGAGTATAATATATGTATATAGTTTTTTTTACATATATCAGATATTATTTATATTATGCTCACTCTTTACGAAATATTGTTTCAGGTAACCGCTAAGGAAAATTCAATCGCTCGTCAAAAACTGGCCGAGCAGCGCGCCGAGGAAGTAAACAATTTACGCAATCAAAAAGCTGATCAGAACTACGGCAACGATGCCGAAGATGATCATAAATCACGAAGCGAAGAGCTACGTAGACAAAGGAGCAAAGAAACTCAACAATTGATTGCTCAAAGAACAATAAACGCTCGAGCGATATTCGAACAGAATTCAGCGGCCGGTCAGATGAAGACGACTTCGGCACAACAATTTCTACCTAAGAACAATCACGTAGAATCCATGAGAAAAGCATTGGAAGAGTCTCAGATAAAGGAACCCGAGGAAAAGCCTCGCGAGGAAAAACCGATCGAACCGAAAAAGTCTACAGCAGCAGAAACAGTGACGATTTCCTCATCTGCGGTATCTCAGTCTCAAAATACCAATCAGGAATTGAAAACGAATCCGCAATCGGAACCTGAACAAGCGGCAGAGAATAAAGAACAAGTAGCCGAAAATGAAATATACAACCAATTAGACGGCCCGTACTTATATTTCGATCCGAATAACGAGGGGATGAAGGCCAGAGCTTTGTACGACTATCAAGCCGCTGACGACACGGAAATCACATTTGATCCTGGCGATATAATCACGCATATAGACGCGATTGACGAAGGCTGGTGGCAAGGACTTGGACCTGACGGAACATACGGACTTTTCCCCGCTAACTACGTTGAAGTTATCGAGTACAACACAACATGATAAGATATGTTTCCAAAGAATTTTATCGACATCATTTTTCATTTTCTTCACAATTATCCACGTAAAACCACTTGCATGTAAGACGTCGGTATCAGCGCCAATCCTATTCCTGATTAATGCTATTACGTAAAGTAAAATCGAACCACGTGATAAAATAATTCTGAAAGACTAGAAAAAAAATCTTTTGTAATGGAAACGTGCTTAGTAATAGTTGAGACGCACGTCTTCGTAATGTTTTGCGCCTTCCTATTGTCCAATTTTAAAGCATTTATGCAAGAAGAGTTAATATTTAATATAACTCAGTAAAAAACAGGAGATGATTGAAATGATAATCATAACCAGTAAAGTGTATGTCTTCCCAGCAGGTCATACAGGTTTTATCCAATTAACCCATATTATATAAATATATATCTTTTTATAACATCCTGTATCAGATGCTGATATAGCAATAACTAAAATGCATCATATAACATGTACGAACAGAACTGTGTTACTGCAAAACTGTAATAGCTACTTATTTAAGCATATATCATTTATAAAGTAAACATTTTAATTTGTTATAGTTTTAAAAAACTTAGTATTAAAGAATCCGCTTAAGTGCTTCTTCATTTTTATATTTACTTTTTAAATGTTGATGTTATGTCCAAGAAAGCATAAAATGCTTTTAATTATCGTTGAAACATCGTAAGAACAGTTGACACATGTGTTAAGTATGATAAATTATTTTATTGTATGATAGAAATTTTTATAGATAATAATGAAATAAAGTAGCATCACAATATCCATGTTACATAAATAAAACAAAGAAAATCATCTTCGATAATTCTGATTCTGCGCGCCACCTCCACTACCTGCATGACTTAAAAATGCTAAATGGCCCTTTGGACACTTGTTAGCATAATGACCTTTCTGTCCACACTTGTAACAGGTCACTTCTTCAAGTGGCTTTTGTGGTCCTCGTGGCGGCGGTGGCCCATTGTGCATATTCATATGATGTGACGTAGAATTATTGTCGAGCTCCTGTCGGACTTGAGCTTCCCGTACGTCGGGCGGCATTTTGTTGCAATAGATTGCTTTATGACCTCCTTCGCCACAAAAGTGACAAGTGATCATTACTTTCTTGCCCTCCTTTGGTTGCATGTCTTGTACCGCTGGTAATTCGAATCTTGGACTACACACACAAATTAAATTGCAAGTGTTGAGATTCCAAATATACTTCTATCTCTATACTCTGTATATTCTATATTCTACTCTATATTCTACTCTGTCACAGATGCGTTTTTTCTACGTGTATATTATTACTTACTGCATAAATTTGCAATTTGGCCCCTCTGGACAAAAACCAGATAAATAAGCCATACATAGAACCCGTCTGACATGCCGATGCCGACACAAGGGACCATGCCTACAGAAACCACGATCGTACCATGGACAATCTCGGACTTTAGTCTCAGGATCAATGTGCAAGAATGGACATTCCTTATTGTGACACGCATCTATCATAATTGATTTTATTTAAATATAATTTATATCATAGTTTAAGTATATACAATGTTACATATTATTTGAAGAGAAATTATAAATATTTATATTGATTGTTCAAATAGACTACTTGAGAAAAGGAAATAATTTATTTCAATAGTACTAATAGATGTATAACTGTAATACATTGGGTTACTTACTGAATCTAGAATAAAAATAACACTCCGGCATTTTTGTCATGTCATACTCATGAAGAAATTCACACTGATCACCCTTTTTGCAAAGACCTCTTAACCAATGTTTACATACTATTGTACGATCTCCACGAACATGCCTAAATGGACATGAAGCTCCTTTACTGCAAGTGCCTCTCGGATAAAACTGACATACTGCAGCTATTGATTCTGTAAATTGAAGGGAGAAGAAAATGAAGCTTATAAAAATTTGAATTATTAATAAAAAAATAATTTCTTTATTTTTAATAATATCATACCGTATATTCCTCTTTGCAATGAACGTAAGACAGGCATTATCAAACAAGTATAATCCGTAGAGATTAAAAAGAAAAGAAATAGAAAATTAAGAAGTAACAAGTAAAAAGGGCTTTGTGAATACAACGGCTGAAGATTTTCAAAACAGAGTCGAAACGTCCGAGAAGTAAAAGTAAAACTGTATAAATGATTTTTAATTTATAAGGAAAAAGAAAGAAAAAGATACAGATAAAATGTGTGACGTTACCGCATAACTTAACCCTAACGCGTGCGGCTGAATAGAAATATAATGTAAAAGAACGTACTGTCCATGCCAGTGAAGGGTAAAGGAAGAGCCCCATATTGTTCGTCGAGAGCAATCTCAATATCAAATCTCATGTGTTCCACGTTCGCTACTATACATTCCATTGTTATTGCAAGAATTTGAACGATTAAACACAAAACACTTTACTTATGCTTCGTTCGATCTGAAGCTTACTGAAGTTGCCGAGAGTGGCGCGTGTAGCCAACATTACTCGTCTCAATGAAAACGTTACTATGGAGCCTATGGAGAGAAACCTGAGAGCGGCCGGTTACACATTTTTCTAAAAAAAAGAGGGAATAATATTGGTACTGACAGAGAGAAACCTGAGAGCGGCCATTCCGGCCTTTTTCGTGGGACCGACAGTTGATCTAGCCGCCGCGCCAAACGTGGATGTAGAACTACGTGGCCACGTTCACTGTCGATAAATCGCTTCCGTGCATGGTGTGTCGCCGTGCTAAATCCACTTCTTGACCGTGTCGCGAAATCACTTTTTGGTGTTTTTATGCCATATAATTTTTTTTTAAAGATTGTTTTACGATTTTTCGGAATTTTCAACCGTTTCCAAAATATAAGGGACAGACTTTATAGAAACCTTGTATATTCGCTATTAATGAATTGCCAATATTGACAATGCAAGTCAAATCGTTCCGTATTTCTGATTGTTACTGAGTCTCGCACGTGAAAAATTACTTTGGATTTATGATTATTCATCAAATATCGTATAAATCATCTCTATTTACTCATCGACTACTTTACTTTGGCAATTTACTTTTGCTCTCGACTGAGATTATTTTTGCTTATTTCACATTATATTTTTGCTAAAGTATATTCAAACTACATCCAAAGAATAGACGATCGTGCATTTGGCATAAATTGTCGTCCTATGGTTCTATTTCACAATTAGCGTTAATGACCTTTCGTGCTTTTTGCGATTTTAAACAGCGATCGAATGAGATGTACAAAAGGACAGCCACCATTTTTTGAACTCGAAACATTTGTTTCGACTTTCGACATGTGAAGTGGTTAACAACAATCGGTTACATCGAGGTATTCCAACATTGATTTCACAATGATATATCACAACTACATAAAGCAAAAGATACAACATTAATTATCTAATTGTAAGAAAAAAAGTCAAAATTTTTAATTGAGACGTGAAAATGACATCGTGTAATTTCGCTCAAAATCCCAATCTACACAGAACATCAGTGACATTACATCTGTTTTATAATTTCATACTCAACAATGTAAATGTAACACACGTGTTATATTACATTTACATTGTTGAGTGCGAAATTATAATATAGAATATAATATAAAGTGCGAAATGATAATTATAATATGTAATGTAACTGATGCTCTGAATCGAACGGGACGTCAGTTCTATAGTGATAGATAAAAGGTATTAAATGTATCAAGGTCAAATCTTCAAGGATCATCTGTACATTAAATATTCCTTTTTATTAATATTATTTTACTGTAACAAAACAAGCGTGAAATTGCTCCGGCTCCGACAATATAACGCGAGAAGCGAGACTGATGTTGGTACTATCTCTCGCGATATCTCCCGACGAAACGGCAGCTCATGATTACGATCCGTCGCAATGTCAATGGTACGGATATCGATCGCGCGCGGTCGCACGTGCCATGATTTAGGGCGCCGCGTCGCGCCGCACCGCAGTCAATGCCACGCGGCTTTATCTGGCTTTATCGCCGCGTAGCGCGGGCGCTCGGGGCCGCGAGGTGCTGCCGCCTGGCGGTCGTCATGCGAGACGCGAGGCGCCTCCGACTCACGCGCTTCTCGCGCTACGTGACAGCAGGCTCCGAGTAGCGCGGGCGGAGAGTGGGGGAGCGGCGCGAGGAAGAAAATGGCCGACGAGGCTACGGCAAAAGGGCAGGGACGTCGTGCGAGGTGCGCGCTGCGCGACGCGAGATCGTCAGTTTCGCGATAGACCGCGCGAAAAAGGGCCGTCGTACCTCCGCCGGGGAAGGTCTCCCGCCATTGCTCGCGGTCGCGCGTCGGCTCTCCGTCGGGAAACCCGCGGAGCCGGGACCAGGACTCCGTCGAGGAGCTCCCCGTCGTCGTCGCTGCTGGTGCCGTCGTCGCTGGGTTGCCTCGCTCGGCCGCCTCTCGCCAGTCCCCGTCGCCGTTTAAAAAGACAGCGTGCGCGCGCGCGCGGCCGCGAGTCCGGCCGCGCGACGGGAAGGGCTCGCCGGAGAAGGTAAACACCGGACAGCCCCGTCGTTTACTGGCGCCCGCCGTTCTTCCCGTCCCGTCCCCGCGCGCGTTTGTTTCAGTTCTCCCGCGTTTCGGCCGCGTTTTCACCGCGCTGAAAACGCGTGTGTGTGTTTGTGTGTGGGTGCGTGGTCGCTGCCGCCGCGTCGACGATCGCGTCCGTGAAGATTCTCTCTCCGCGTGCGACGATTCAGATCGATCAGCAGGTTGGTGAGTCTCCCTCTCTCTCTCTCTGTCTCTCTCTCTCTCTCTCTCTCTCTCTCTCTCTCTCGCACACTTGTCGGGCCACTTGTGGCCGTCCGCTCGCGGCCGCTTTTTAAAGGGCGTGCTGCCGCAGCCGCGTTTTCTCGGCTCTCTGTCGCGTCCGTCACTCCTCGAGGAAGCCGCTTTGTGTCCGCGCGCTCGGTCGCGTACGCGCGTATACGTGCGGAGCGTAAAGTCCGGAGCGGTTTAATTATTTATTCGCGCGAGCCTCTTTCTCTCGCGCTCTCCGCCTCTACCTATCGCGTTGCCGAAATCGCGTCGGGCGCAGTGTGTGTGATTTAAAGGGATCGATTTGTCAACAAGTCGATGAGGGGGAGAGTGCGCGCAGCACAGTGCCCGACGCGGCGGCACGGCGGATTCTCGCTCCGTTTGTGAGGTATCATTATGGTTTCCGTCGTGCGTGCGTGCGTGCGTCTCACTCGCGTATGCACCGATCCGCGTGCGCCTGTCGTTTGATCGTACGTAAATTCGTTTTATTACACGTTGATGAAAGCGAAGCGTTCGTAGTAACGCTTATCGGGACGGTTCCACCGCCGATCCGCGTGCGTTTTCCGAGAAAAATAATTTCCGTCGCGACGCAAAGCTGCAACGGGAAAAAGAAAGAGATAAATTGTTAATTTTGACGGGATCCAACACCGAGTGTTTTATTGTTCATACTGTAAATATGTAGTCGCATTTATTTGTTGACCATTTTATGTGCATTGGGACTGCTTACAGATAAATCCAGCTTGCGTGCTATATCACGATTATTAAAATCTACAATGGCAGTTAGGTAGTTGTGGAAATTAACATTGGACATTTGTGAACTTCAAGCATATTTATATTTATTTTGAAGATGTAAAGAATACAATCATAATGAAGCCACAGAAGAAGGCTGTTGTTGCCAAAAAGGCAACTAAAATGCCAACAGTCGCCAAGAAACGTCGCACATTTACAGAGAAGACCATGCCAGATGTAAAAAAGGAAAAGAAATCAAAGAAAAACGATAAACTGGAAGATTCAAAGAGGAAAATAGATAATGATAAGAAGAAATTGGAAAAGCTGGAGGAGAGGAAGAAATTGGACGACAAAAAGAAGATAGAGGAGAAAAAGAAGGAGCGATTTGATAAATTAGATGAGAAGAAGAAACAAGTGAATAAGGATAATGAAAAGAAATCTGATAAAATTGACGAGAGGAAGGTAGATAAGAGAGATGACAAAACTAGTAACGAAGAAATGAGCCAAGAGAATGCGGATAAGAAAAAAATGCAGAAAAGTGAGGAGAAAGCGAAATTGGAGAAACAATCTGTGGATAATAAAAAGAAAATTGAGAAAACTGAGGAGAAGAAGAAGAGCGTAAAATTGGACGATAATACAAATATGGAGGACAATGTAAAGTCTTTAAATACATCGGAGGATAAAGACGCGCTGGAAAATAAGATCGATATTGCCCTGCCTCTCAAAAAAAGAGGTAAAGATGAGAGGAAGAAAGATGTCAAGTTAATTAAATCTGATATTAAATCAATATCGAAGAACTCTATCGTGAAGGATAAAAAATCTGAACGCAAGAAAATTTCTGAGAAGGATACGGCGAGCAATAAGATTTCTTCTCCTCGAACGAAGAAGGATTCGAAAACGAAACAAAGTCAGAAGAAGGGCATTACGAGAAAAACAGTTCTGACAAAGAAGCCTCATTTATCGGTAGTTAAAAGACTGGTGGACAAGAAGATCAAGTTAGTCAAACCAGTAAAGGATGAAGAAGTGAGCGAGGATGAGGACGTAGTCAAGAAAGCGAAAAAGAAGAGTAATAACTTCGCTAAAAGTAAGACGTTGCAAGAGAAGAAACCAAAGCTGGCTAAACACATGAAAGCCAAATTGCCTCAGAAACATTCGAAGATCAGTGCTGTTCTGAAGCGGGAAGATAAGTTGAAAACTATAACGGAGAAGATTATGGCCAAGAAGAAAATTGAATTGAAAGAGTTTGACGAAGTTTCGACCGAACATAAAAAGATCGCGGGCAAGGACGAGGCTTGTCAAGGGCCAGAAGTGAGCAGCATTAAAAGCGAGATTGAGGAGGACAAGGATTCCGACAAGTGCAAGGAGGAAAGTCTTCAACCAAAATTACAGGATAATAAAAAGGCTATCAAAAGCGGTAACAAAATTAGCAGCAAAGCCCCAAAGAAGGCTGGGAAAACAATAAGGGTACAAACGGAGAGCAATAATCAAACATCAGTTTCATTCGAGGATGCATCTGTCGAGGAATCTAACAAGCAGTCCAAAATTTCCGAAGACAAGTCTACCGCAAATTCCAAACAGGAATCGCAAATCGGCGCTGAAGAGAAGAACACCGTTGAATTAAATCTGAAGGTTGAGGCAATGAATGGTGAGAGTGCCAGTGGCGTTACATCTCAATCTGACTCTGAGGATGATTCTGACGACGAGTATAAGAGGACCAGGCAAAAGGATACCAGGAATAAGGAGCGGGCAAACTCACCATCGGATGAACGTGCGCGACGAATGCGACTTTTTGGCTTTTGGAGTGGACCAAAACGACACAGGGTCGCATCATTGAATGCCTTGGCTAAAGTTCACTGCCTCTACGAAAATGAGACCGGCGGAGTCTACCTTGGTGGTTTTTGCAAACCGAAACCCGAGAGGGAGAAAGAGAAGGAGAAACCGAAGAAAATGAAGGAGGAAAAGGAGGAGCAGAAGGAGCCGCGTAAAGAGAAGGAGAAGAAAGTCGAATGCAAGACGGAGGAGAACGTTTCGAAGAGGAAACTGAGAAATGTGCCGGGATTACGTGGCAAACATTGGGATATGTTGGAGAGTTCGTCATCCTCGTCCTCCTCCGACGAGGATTGCGAGAAGGAAAAGAGTGCTGAACCAAGCAAGAAAAAAATGACGAAAAGGAGGAAGAGAAACGAGGAAGTAATGGACCTGAAGGACATGGTTGTTTGCAAAAGGATGGCCAGTCTTAATGCCACTGCCATTTTGGCTGCTTCTTACTCCGACGAGAAAAATCGTTGTGGTAGCAGCAGCGATTCCTCCTCCAGTGAATCGGAAGTAGAGATAATTAAAAGACGTAGACAAAATGACTCAGACATAGACAAGAAGAAGTCAAGACAAGGCTCCGATCCGGAGGAGGTTATTAAGCCATCCAAGAAAGTTGTCATCGTTAACCAGGACACTGACGTCACTATCACTGGTAATTAATCATGCATGGATTAAGCGCGAAAACTCTAACGATCTTTTTACTCTACGATAACAAATTCTTTTCAAGGTGTTTACGTCAATCAAACCCGATCCACCCATCACGAAGGTTTTTGCAGTATTGCCGGTATGCAGTACAGGATCAGCTCTACCAGTCACACTCAAACCGCAGCTACCGCGGTGGCTACTGAACTTCACGATCAGGTTTGTATTCAATTCAAGATTGTCTGTTTCTCGCATGTTAAAAACATTTCTTTTATATGATATACATATTTAAAATAAAAGTTGAAATTATCAAACGTTTAGAGAAAAATTTTATAAACAAATACAGATAATGAATGAAATATGGATAATCTGTTAAAGACAGATTTTTAGAGAGTATCATTTTGATACTCTCATTATTGATAGAAAAATATATTGATAATTTGATAAAAACCTTTAACGAATCTCCACGAGCTATTTCGATGTTTAAAATAAATGAAAATATAATATTTAAAAATTAGAGTTTATATTGGAGAGTTTATTACATTTTTATTTTGCTTGTTTGTTGTAACGTAACTTTACATAAGCTATCTTAAAAAGTTATAAAACTGTTACTGTAAGTTTTATTTTTTCAAGTTTATATTTTCATCTATCAATCTCTCTATTCACATTTTAATCGAAATATAAATTCTGTTTTTTAATTGTTTCTTTTATTATTTAACCGAGTACAAATATACAATATTTTCGATTATATATTTCTTTTTATCAGCAAAAACCGGAACAGCCTTGCAAATCGTACACACCGCTCGGTGCATTGTCTTCTATGCAACCACCAGGTAGCCAGGGTAATCATCCTAACATGTCACCACGCAGGCATTCAGCATTCTCGGCCCCTCATCAGCACGGTGAGTCAAACGCAACTGCATGTTTCTACGCTTTATTTGCCAACTCTATCAAACACAACCGTAATCATCGAAAGCAACATCGTATTTCATATTTCTCTCTGTTTGTTATTCGACGTGATTTAAATTAAGTTTCCACGGACCGCACATTTCACATGAATTTACACCGCTCGTTATATTAATTTACTCGCCTCTCTCCTCTCATGATATTCATAATACAAACTAAACGAAGAATTAACGCGTATATTGGATGAACGGGCGGTGCGCAGTATAGCGCAAATTGAAATCTCGCGTAAATTAGAATAAATTATCTAGCGCAGTGTTTTTTTCACCGATCGAGACGCTGCAAAAAGTCTTTTCGTCTTTTTACGACGTACGCCACTGCGTCGTTTATGTGTGCGCGTGTTATTACACCGCTCGGCGATTTTCTCTTTCAACCCGTGGCGAGCGGTTGGCTTTTCTCTTTGTTCTATTGACGCTTTCTCACCGTTCTCTCACCCTTTATCCCGCTCGATTCATCGCGAGACATACACATTGCACGCAACCGAGATGCCGCGTAGCCCCCGTTGACAGCGTGCGAATACACGTGTTGTATGCGTATGGAAAGCTGCGCGTACAGTTTGTGCCATTTGCTGGCGATTCAGAATCGAAAAGACTTTGCCTTCGTATTTATCACGTTTCGTATTATTCTACCTAACGGCTTGTGTAATTACCGGCCTCTTAATTTCATTCTTCAATTATTCCATACTTCTCTCACGTCTGAAGATACGTAGATAAAGCGTAAGCGAAAAATACACGATAACTTTTTCTGTACTCATTATTTCATTATATTAAGTATTTATCACATTAAGATCTTGATTCGACAGTCGCGGTATTAAAAAAAAAAAACTCTAATTAACTCAGATCCGTTGAGAATAAATGTCCTGTTATTAAAGGGACAGAATAGCTACAAATCAAATTTATTCCATTTTATTAGATTTATTCTGTTTTAAATCGAATCAATCATTAAAATGATTAATCTTTCTTAATCTTTAATTCCACAATGAATTTCGACAGCGAAATTCATACATGATCGCAATCAAGCAAAAGTTATTTCGTATAATTCTTTTATTGGACTCGTTATTGATTTACGGAATGTTTTATTTTATTTTGTGCTTATCTAATAATACCGCATAAATAATATAAAATTCTAGTTATTATTGTAGAACTTTTAGAGATAATGTTAACAAATCGGATTTAAGCGAAAGCAGAAGCATTAAGCTTTCGAGGACGGTGTGACGTCCCTAAAATTGTGTCTTACTCTGAAAAAGGGAACATACTAAATTAGAAAACTTCTTCCTAAAATAGAAAGAAGGATGCCCAAAGTTTATGGGGATCCCGCCCTCCGTAAACAGCAATCAAACTTATGCCAAATCTCGTACTTGAACTCTAATCTTGTCTCGATAGGCTCATTTTTCTGTGCTTAGTGATCGAAAGGAGATATAGGTAGTTTCGATACTTTTACATTTTCTCAATACTATAGTTTGCCCCATGCCTTTGTCAAATATTTAAAAAAAATATATTTTATTAAACTTTGAATGATTGCTCATTAATAAAGGAGCAATTATTTTGCAAAGTCAGAGACTCCGGGGATTGAGCACCTGATCCAATAAGAGTTATCGCTACCAAGACGAGTGTACCAATTGGGGTTTCAAGATTCGAGAGAGAAAATACACTTTCTCTGACGTTCTAAGGATTAATTCCAGACGGGCACGGATTTATGTGTAAACTGAACGAACTGGAGTTAACAGTCTCGCATTATAAGAGATTTCACGCGATATTAAAAAAGACTTTCTTAAAACATTTAGTAGAGGGAAAAGCGTCTTTACTCATGGCACAGTTTAAGGCCGCAACAAGTTTAATCCTTACTATTAGTCGAGCGAGAAGCTTACTCCGGATCTTGAGATATCCACTTCTCATAATTAAAGTAATATTTAAATAACTAAATGCAATACAATAACTGAATGTAATATGAAACAGCAACAAATCTAGCGACAAAAGAAGAAGAAACATGTGTGTGTTTTAAATCAAAGTTGAAAATATAGAGCAAGACTTCTTTTATATTTATGTGAATATTGCGCGTAAAAATATTTAAATAGCTGCGGAACGCTCTGTGATGACGACGGAAAAATAGATTGCCCGGACAAGGGTAAATCAACTATTGAATTATACTTAATTTGCAAATGTTACGGACTCCCTGGGAGTTTCGTGGAAGGAAGTTTTTCGTCGCGTTGTACGTCGGGAGGGGGAGGGAAGGGTATGTAATGTAATATGTCGTATGATTCCCTTAAGGTCCATTCGGTAAGAGCGAATTACATGCGTCTCGTCCGCAAACACGCGCCAACGCGAACGATGTTGCATCCGCCTGCACAATTATCCCGCGCCGGTTTCCGAGAGCAAGGTCAGTGCGTGCTAGAATCTTACTGGCGCAACGTCGTCGTGTGCCAATTCCGAGGTACCTTCTATAAATCGTGTGAAATTAAGACAACAGGATGAAATTATTCTTCGGCTTTTTTGCATACGCATATGTTTTTTAGTTATTATCGATCTTAATTCGGAGACAGAGGCGCCAAGTATAACGCATACTTCTTTCTCTCATCTGTATATAAAATTACTTCGAGATGATCTATAAACAGAAGTTTGCAGGAATTTGAATGACTTCGGTAAGTTCAAATCAAACGATATCTAAGAATACGATTCGAGGTTTCCCCGAGTATCATCCAGAAGAAGAGAAGTAAACGATCGAAAGTACCGGGAAAGTTCGGAGGGGGGAGGGGGAGAAAAAAGAGGACACAAGTACAGGTTTTCAAAGAGCATCCGTCTTCAATACCCGCGCGTTCCAGATTTGAGTATAAAAATTTCCGATGTGCCATCTTCCGAGGCTGCAGGAACACACGGTAGAGCGGCGATCGCCCGAAACTCCGCGGAGCGCGCGGAGTTTAATACTCCCCTTCTTATGTAAACCGTGTGTGCCGTCGTTGCTTCCGACTACGCGGTGCTCCAGTGTATATACTCGGAGATCGCGCGCGTGAGAGCGGCCACCGCCGATGGCGGCGGTGGCGGCGGCGGAGGCGACGGCTATAGTGACGACTATAACGGCGGCGGCGGCGGCGGTGGTGGGGGGAGAACGACGGCGGTGGGGGGAGCGGTGATGGTAGTGGTGCAGCGCGCATATACGCGTCCGCGCGGCGCACACCTGACAGTACTCGAGTGGTAGTCGAGGGAGACGAATGTGTTCTTTTCGGCCCGGCTTTCCCCGCTGCGTTATTCGGTCGCGCACGCCGGCAGGCCCGAAACATCACCGTCGCCGCCGCCGCCTCCCTCTCGCAGTGTAGTGCACAATCGCGCTGGTCGAGGACGTCGGGGTTGGACGCGAGTGCTCTAGTGTTCGTCGGCTTTGATAGTGTATATCCCGTACTTGTGGTGCGCGTCGTGCCGCGCGTGTAGCCGCCGGGGATACGAACGTACGAAATGGAGCCACGGCGCGAAAAGTAGGTAGAGAGCACTTCACGGAGTCCGATTGCAGTCCGCGCCAGTCTACCTCGCTGAATTTTCTCTCTTCCCTCGCCCGGAGTACGTGCCGCGAAATGCCCTTCGTTCTAATCGCCGCGATCTGCAGATAAATTCCGTAGAAAATTCTCTCCGTTGATTTCTCCGTACTCGCGCGATCGCGGACATTACCCGGTACTCTCCGAGTTCCCGGAAAACGGTAAAGTTTACGCGTATAGTTGACAAAACATCCAGCTCTCCGGTTATTTTTACGGTGCGTACGTGGGGCTTGAAGGTTATATAGTCACAAAGACGCGCTTCAATGACGCGCATTAGCGGCGGATAACATGGCGCCGTGGCGAATTTTTGCGTTGCTGAAAACACGACGCCATGCGAATTGACTGGGGAATATTTATGGACGAAGGGCAATGAGGTAACGGGCCGAGTCCGCCGTGCGGACGTAGGTTGACGCGGACTGTCGGTGCAATTCGGCCTCAGCCGCGGTCGAACTCGACAAGTGACACGTGCGGGCGCTCGACATTTATGCATCCCCGTGATCGACACGGGGGAGGGCGAGTCGTCGCAGTGTCACCTTTCGATTCGGCCGGCGGACGCTCGTTGACGAAGCGACGAACGTACACGCTCCGGTCTCGTCCGATAGGATATTGACGGCCGTTTTCGTCTCGCGGTTGGCTTTGATTGATGTAGATTACTGCGGATGATCTTCCGTGGCTTCTCATTCACCGACACCCGCGTTGGCGAAGTGAGCATTTCGCGACTGCGAGACAGAGATTTAAACGTTGAAATAGCTGGTAACATCTGACGAACGATTCAAACGGTTCGCGAATAATTTTTACGAGCGAGGTAACGGCTCTCTAACTATTTAACTCTATTTAATCCTTTTAATCTTTCAAGCTGATGGTAAACACAGCTGTTGAATTTTTGGAGTTGATCGTTTCTCAGCGAAAACGAGAGGATCCCCTCTAATATTTTGGCAAGTTTAACCAAATATCTTTAATAATTTTTGAAATTATAATATTTGATATCAGATTAATTAAAATTGAATAAAAATTTTGTTAAAATTTCGAAAACGAAAATTGGGAAAACGATATATTTTGTTATTTATTTGCGTTCTTATTATTGATGTATTGGCGTTTTATTTTTCATCCATAAAAATTAATTCCAAACTTACCGGTGAGAACATTATGTGTTTACTGTCAATCGATCATAATAATTTTATATAATATACAGACGCTGGTGATCAATTTAAAATGTCTATTATAACAGCCTCGACCATTTAGGTAGTGATTGAACTTTTCACTACGCTACATTATCAGAAATAATAGAAAATAATCAACATATAGAATATATTTTAATGTGTAAAGCACATTATTGAGATTTAGGATTTAGAAGGGTAAAAGACCTTGCAGATAAGATTTATATTGCAGAGAGTAATTGCAAACTTAATACAATGATTTATTTTTTGTTTCCTTACATGTTTTTCGTGAAAAATATCCAAATTTGTCTATAAAATTTAATATAAAAAGAAGGAAATACCGAGCAAGAGTATATGTCGATACGCTATTAAACGTGCAATCGTACGTGATTTATTGCGATTGTTTCGAAGATTGATCGTGGTATAAATGATACGCATTCGTGAACTTTATTTCCATTACGCTCTTAGATCATAAATTCATTGTACAAGCATGTGCTACGTCTACTACGTGTTACGGTACACTCTCTATGTACTCTTTCCGAGCGCGTTTCTCTGTCATCATTATTTTATTGTATTCATCCTCGCGCCCGAAAACTCGCGTAACACTAAAAACAGCAATAAAACAAGGTCGCAACGCGCACGTCGCAATCTTCTCCAGTCCGTATAATCCGTCTTCTTTCTCCTCCAGTATTATTTTGGATCATCCCCTTTACAGTCCGTTTACTCGCAATAGATCAGGAATATTTCGCGACATGATGAAACTTTGGAACGGTAAACGTGTGACTGCTTTGTCTATTGAGGAAAATATAGAAGTATCAATGGTGTACGCGCACGCGCACGGAAAAAATCGTTTTATTGAAATATCTAAAAATTTAACTAGATTCAGATTTTAAAATAATTATGTAAAACGCTTGTTGTTAGAATGTCAAAGTTTTTTGCAGCATTATCATGGATATCTTGTATAATTATTTTGATAAACTAATAAAATTGTCTTCATATCTATATCTAGCTAAACTTTTAGATACTTTGACAAAACTATTTTTTCTTTGTTTACAATATAATATATCGTATTTTTGAATAAATGCCTTTGGGTCTACTTTATAAAAAAAATTTTAAAAACTATTAACTTTGAAATGAGTTAATATTAAAATCAATAATTGAAAATACTATTCCAAAAATGTTACAACACATTTTAAGCACAAAAAATTTTTAATAAATCTTACTAGAATATTATTATATAATTTAATTTTAATAATTTGAAAATTTACAAAATGAAATATCGCAGGAATATATTGTGTATGTTGTTACTAATTTAGCATATTTTAAAATTAAAATTACAATCGTTTGCACATGTTTAATAAAATATTCCGTATTACATCTCTTTTCATATAATTACGAACATGTGTACTTGTAAATAATATGTAAAATTGCGGATACAAAGTATTAGTTCTACACCATTAATACGAGATAACCATCGCGTGTTCGAGATTCATAAAATTAGGTATTCACTTCCACGGCTTACACATGTTATACTTGTGCTTCGGGTGTTACATGCATATCAATGATACAAGCACCATTTATACACGGAGGAGCGGGGGAGGGGGGGAAGGGAGCGAGACCGTCGCATATTCGAAATCCTTACACTGCTCCGAAAATGGAGAATGAGATCACTGGATGGCGTTCCAATTTAACCCGCCACGTTTTCGTGCACTCCGGTCCGCTCCTCTATACTCGTTGACAAATATTCGCAATCACATTGTACGGCTATTCGTAACAGCAGAGCTCGCGGCAGCTTCTATCCCGCCGAAATATCGAATGCAACGCGGGCCATCCGCGATGCACGCCCCGGCGCTTGGAACGCATCGGCGCCACTTAGACATGCGATGCGGTTATCACAGGCGGGCGGACACGGGAACGCGATGGTTTTAGTCGAATTTGAAAATAGACTTGCGACACACACGCACACGTACACACGTACATGTGCACACGTGCGCGCGCGGGACCTGGCCTCTCGCCAGCTTCCACAGCGTTATAACCGGGCGGAAGCCGGCAATTTCCACGGCCGTGACTGATGCACCGCCGAATACGCGGAAGAGATAATAAGGTTCGCGCAGGATCTTCCGCGAATCACGTGTCTCATGAGAAGCACGAGAGATCCGCTCGTTCGCGTCAGTTTCGCGTGAGTTGCTGGAGCGGAATGCTCCGGATACATCCTTACTTTTTATTCTC
The DNA here is from genome assembly GCA_021460005.1 of Tetramorium alpestre. Taxonomy (NCBI): domain Eukaryota; kingdom Metazoa; phylum Arthropoda; class Insecta; order Hymenoptera; family Formicidae; genus Tetramorium; species Tetramorium alpestre. The sequence goes on from JAJVSH010000025.1 coordinate 570,902, forward strand.
ATCGATGAAAATCCAGCGGAGCGGCAGCGAAGTTGCGCCTTACCCCGTGTATATCGAGAACATGAAATTGTAGAAATACAGCCAGACTCCGTGAATACGTGCGATTGAATGGTTATTGAATCGACCCAACCCGGAATAAAGTCTTGTAGAGGAAAAATTGTGATTTTTCCTGAAATAATCGGCATTACGGCTTAGATAGTCTTCATACTCGCCGTGTCCAGCCGTTATTCGAAATCATGGATATTGCTCGGATAACTCGATTATCCTAGATATTACACGGGTACTCGATATTACATCGATATTACAGGATACTATTTGGCTGCTTATTTCGAAGTAACTAGGAATTTACGTTTAAGAATTCCTTGCTTTAATTGAATTTCTCTCGATTCACGATGTTCCTTTATTAAATAATTAATTTCTATGAAAATAAATTAATAATCTCATTTTGAAAAAAAGTGAATATGATGTATTGCAGTAAAAAAAATTTTTAACACTAATTCTACTACGAATTGATCAAATGACCATTTTAAAAAAAATTCTTTTGTCATTTTGTAAAAATTGTTTTATTTATTATTTAATTTAGTACCAAATTGACTATTATTTGCATTTAATTGTAAAAAATGACTTTTTTTAAAAACCGATTATTTAACACTAAACCTACCGTCATTTTATGTATACTTGATTTTCTATCGTGATCGATCAAATGACCGATTGCAGTAAGTAAGACAAGCTCAGAAGAAAAGAAACAAGAGGAGAAGTAAATAAAGAAATATTAAAAAATTCATTGTATGTATATTATAAGAAAATTCGTAAAGTCAAATGGCGATGTGATAATCTTGTGTGTAGGAAACTATACATAAAAGTTTGAAAACAATCATTTGATCGGGACGTAGTAGATTTAGCGTTAATCGGTTACGGTTATAGAAATAGATATATATGAAGTGTCGGTTTAAGGGGATCCTGTGAGCCGTCCGCGGTCCTGAATTTTTGTAAAAGGATTTCTTCGTATAACTCATAGATTTGGAAATACTTTTACAAAATGAAAGTATAGACATTAATATGTGTCTGCTCGGTAGTATTTATTCTGAAACCAAAATAAAAGCAGACACATATTAATGTCTATACTTTCATTTTGTAAAAAGATTTCCAAATCTATGAAAGTAATATGAAGAAATCCTTTTACAAAAATTCGGTACCGCGGACGGCTACAGGATCTCCTTAATATTAATATTTTGCACACGTGATTAAAATTTTTTTAATCACAAAGAGGTAATGTTCACGAGAATTTCACGAGAATTTCATATCTATGCAAAATCGTCGAATCTTACATAGAAAGCTGTTTGTGCTTCATGATTGCAGTATGACGCGCGATATTTTGTCTGTGATGTGATCATTTTGAACAAAATTGTTAACCGATGGCTTCGTGCGACTGTCCGAGTTGAATGCTCCAATACGCGTGCGACTCACTAATCCCGATATGCCATTGTGACGATTTCCATTTCCGATGACGTAAGTACGCGGTATTCATCCGTTATAAATCCGGCGTTGTGCTTTAAGCCCCCGCTAGCAGCCGCGTGAGTTTCGACTCGTGTATCGGCCGCGAGATCACACGAATCCTCTTATGTCGCGGCGAAACGGCCCTTTGAAGTGCGCTTCAGAGTAACACCGCGAAGTTTGAAATTTACGTTTGACCCGCCGGTTAAGATAAACTAAACGTACAACTTCCTGATGGGTGGAAAACGACCGGTATGAAATATCGATTAGGTCACTTGGAGCCCGCGATATCGGTTGTGGGTCAGCACTTTAAACCCGGTAATGACATCACATTGCAGCGAAAAGTAACACAGGCCATCGCTATTAGGAGAAATGAGGTGTCGAATACTGAAGAGATTCTTTCAGATCTTTCAGAGGAGCACGTACTTCAAAGCTGTAATAGTGTCTGCTATTTTCAAAGTAATAAAAGAAGACGGGTATGGGTATATTAATGAAACGCGAGGAAGAGATTAATCATTTAAGAATCTAATCTCGGGGAGAAGGAATTGAACTGAGAGAAAAATGTAGTTACTTTTGGACCCAGCCATAATTTTATAATATTTCTAACACGAAATATGATTAACTCAACTATATTCATCATTATGTTAACCATAATTATCGTTATTAGAAATAATATAAAATTGTGGTTGGGTCCAGAAGTAAATATATCTTTCTTTCAGTGTGTGAGAAGGAATTGTATCTATTCCTACAGATACTTTTCAAGAGAATTTAGGACGAATTGACAATTAGATCCTTAAATGTAACGTTAGCAAATGAGCTTTTTATTTACGTTTGAAAACTAGAACGCTCGCGTGGGTTTGATCAACGAGGTAAACAAAAGGGATAAATAAATCATCGAGCCCTCGCGGAGCTTTGACGGTGACCTCGCGGGATTTGATGATAAAGTGTCCCTGATTGAGAACGCCTGCTCGTCAGTTGTACGCGGGATATCGAGGGTAATGGAGCTGCGGATCGTCGTTCGCTCGAAGCGATTCGCTTCAAGTCGATGGAAGTCGAACGTCGGCCAGTTTAATGCCGCGTTTACGATCGAATGGGACGCGGAATCGTGCTCCGGTTTCCTCGTTGGCGGCCACGTCGCTTCCGAAAGGTTTTTCAATCATAACTTTTATTTACGTGAACGGGTTTATCGCTCCGCTTTTATTACCATGCGCATGTCTCTACCGGTCTGCTGCAATGTGTGTTTACCTTGTTCGCTGGATTACTCACGTAACATTACGGAACGTATTCGGAAAGCGTGTAATAAATTTTTCAAATGGATATCACTGCAAGTAAGAACAGCAAAATACAGTATGGATTTGCAAATTCATTTTTATTTCTAAAGATATGCGTTTCGGAGCCAAACAGAGCGTAGCTACGTAGCGTCGCTGGGAAAATGTGAAACGAGGTAACTCGTCACTCGTCACTTTGAGGCAAGTCGCTGTTTAGAATTAATAATATATATTTCGCGTTAACGACTCTATTAATATGCCTTCATTTTTTTTTTATTATGACGAGAATCGTGGAGCATTTATTAGCGCCGCTGTGAAAGAGCGACTGAATTTCGAGTATAATTTATGACCATCGTACACGAGTGGGATGACGTTAGATAGTTTTTTGCCGCCCGGTTTTTGGCACATCCCGGCATTCAGGAGATATTTGGGTCGTTCTCGTTTAGGCGTTGTAATCGCGATCCTTCTCGCGCGACTATTCCGCGAATATTATTCGCGTGAATTGATTGTGAGTGATTGATGTTTTGGTTGCCAAATTTATTATAGCAATACTTTAGAGCACGTTGCAAAGTGATAGTGTAGGTGACGAGACCAGGTCGTCTTTTTTATCGCTCGCCCCGCGGCACGTGGCGTCATATCGAATGCGTGACTCCTTTATCGCAAATATTTCAACAAGTCGCGAAGAGAGACGAATAAGGTTCGGATAAATATTTACGCGGTCGAACTGAGCGCCGTGACCTCACACTCTTACGTGTTCGGCAAACAGATTCGTTCGCCATCGTCGTCAATCTAAATATCGAATCGGGCTGAAATGCGAAGAAATCTTTCGTTACGATTTTCATTTTGGTCTTGTATGATATCAAATTGCGAATTACACGCGTAGTTAGGAACTAAGCCTGTTTTTAATTTTTTTTAAATGCCGAGCGAATTTTCGCAACAAAAACTGTCTTATTATTAAAATGCAGATAAATGCGTTTCTTGTTTACGTGCACTTTTATTAAATCCTGGAATCAATATTTATACATTAATTAATTTTACATTAATGAAAGTCATGTGGAATATCGTTGTGCATTAAATATATTAATTACACATGCACGTAAACATTTCGAAAGATAATTTTGTGCTTTCTCTATGTAAAATACTTCTTTGTGTGCAAAGTAACTTATACAAGTATTTATATTAAACATCAGTATGTTCAAAGAGATAATGCGCCTCGATTCGTCATATCGAATTCATTTTAACTGGAATAAAGATTGAACGGGTTAAATGTTTATTGATCGAATAAGATATGCTTGCGCAATTTATTATACGAAATCCATGAAGTCTGTTATTATTGAGCTCGGCGAGAATATTTCTGGAAATTGAGGGTAAAGTGGGTGATAGAAATTATTATGTATGCTCGACTGTTCCAGTTGAAATCACATTTATCCTCGCGTTCATTAAAAGCATTTTAAATCTTTTGTTAATATGTGAATTAATTAATTGATTATTAAAAAGATTGAAAATAATTTGCAATTTTAATTAATGGCGTGTATATTCTTATATAAGGCGTACGTGAGCTCATTTAATATTATTGCCCGCCAAAGTACCTGATTGTGAGATGTATCTTAAATCTTTAGTATCGCATAATATATCAGAAAGTAACGTTATAAATTTTTATCGACGATAATATCGTTTTAATTTTACCGCGATAAAACGCCGCGTTCTGCGCTATTTTTATTATTACTTATTATAGTATTTTTATTATTCAGACCAAATCATACCAAATTCATACCAAATTCATACCAATTCATACCAAAATAGATAGTCAATAAACAAGGGACAACTTGAAACATTCGATGGGCACTATGTTTGGCTTAAATATTGGAAGAAGGGCGGCTGTCGATAAATTCGGCTTGACTGGTAGCATCCATTAGTGTTTATAAACGAATCGATTAATTAATAATGAAATTTACTACATCTCTGTGACTCGGCGGAATGAGTAAATGATTGCTTTTGGTTATAACATCGGCGCGGTTTTGATGTCATGTACCGCGAGGTATTAATTAAAAAGCGTGTACCACACCTATCAATTAAAAAGCACATCGTACCGTATCATCTTCGAAGTCCGGAGTCCACCGGCTGGATTTCAAAATTGAATCTCATGAACACGTTCTGCATGCAAGTGGAAATTAACGTAACTGATATTTAAGTGACCCAGGCGCCCGATATCGTAGCGTAATTCCGAACTTCGTTAATGCCGCGCGCGCTTTCGCGCTTAGCACACACAAGCGTGGTATTACGCATGGAATTAATTTATGCCGCGGGGAATTTAAGTACGAGGGGAATTTCCCTCGGTGCAGGAACGACGTCTGAAACAATGTTTTCGGCGGCGCCGCTTCAAACTGGAAAACAGTTAAGTTTGCAAAGCTGCTTCACCACGTGCGGGAGAGAAATCACGCGATTGCTCGTAACGCAAAGTTCCCACGGAAGAATTACATAAACGGTCGGGTTCGCAGCTGTGGACTTTGTTCGAACAAAAAAAAATGTTACATCCTTCACTTTTCATTATTTCATCTCGATTTGCTTCTCGCTAATTTCGATGATGTATCTGATTCAGGAACATGGTGATAAGCGTGATCAAATTTCACGAACGATCCGAAAAATTACATGTATTATAAATAAAATGATCGTGGCTGTTATAATCGAGAAGGGGATTTATCGCGGTCCGAGATTTTTTGCGCTTTATTCCACGATTCTTGTAACGAGAGAAAAGCAGACAATACATTCGACGGATTTTATATACGTGCATGCACACGAGGGAGATCGAGAAGCATGTAATTGCACGATATGTAATATCCCGAGTGTCCATTACGAGCGCACTTTGTCTGAATGTGAATACGAATTAGGAAATATGCGCTTATCGCCTATATGGATACGTGCAAAAAAACTCCTTTCCGACGGTATCAAGGGCGTAATTAAAAATTGTTAATTTTATAGGCAAATGCCGGTAGATTGTGGGTGGAAAGAGGTCAAATCCATTTTGTCCCGTGATAATCATAATTTATAGGCGTAATACATCTCACCTGGACAACCGGTGGTTTTCCGTTATTCCGGTAATTTATGGTAAATTTGTCTCTCACGCCGGCGAGAGATCGAGCCTGTCGCTCTCTCTCTGTGGGCTCTCTGCCTCATCACTCCTGCTGATTTATTTTTCTCCATTACGCGCAATTAAGTAACGTTCGTTCTCTGTCTCGCCGTGCGCGCGCGATCTCTCGGCCCCTTTTCTCGACTTCGTTCGTTCTTCGTCAGCGAGCTGATGATCTCGTGTTCGCGCATGTTAACACGCGACGTGTTGGATAGGAATGCTCGATCGAGGATCACCGACTGGACGACACCGCATCATCAACGCTTTGAGGAGTCTAGAGGAGCAGCAACTGTGATTAACGTTTCATCCCAATATTAGGAGCTTCTATATATATATACACGTTGAATATATATACGTTGATATCTATATATATATATACAAACACACACATGTTCCATATATTTTTGGATTGCCTGTTGAAGCAAGAGCGCAACCTGATTCTAGCGGGTGAGTACGCATTAGACGATGTCAGAAGTTTTTTTACGATGGGGAGGCTTCTCGCAAATTTTCCTGTTATATAATTTAAATACTATCAAGTAGCAATTATGCTCCAGAATAAATTAATCGTTTTTCGTAATTATGATAATATTGGCTCCGAAATAGGTATTATTTATAAATATGTTTACAGCAATGAATATTACTTTCTCTCTGGTTCATACAAATTAATTGTTTTTCGTAATTATGATAATATAGGCTCCGGAATTAGGTATTATTTACAAATTTGTTTACATCAACGAATATTACTTTTTCTCTGGTGTGTGAATGATATTTAAAAAAATGGTATTTTTGAAATCTATTATTAATAATTTATTATTGAAATTTTGAGATATCTATTATATAACTTGGCTTATAGTATAGTATTTTTCACAGTAAGATATATTCGAATACTCTATATACTTCTTTTATCAATATACGATAATTTATTATGTAAAAGCATAACGAACATAATATTAAGTGCAAAAGACTTACAACTTTGGCTTTATACAGGAATCGCGAAAGTACTATCATCACGATCTATCGCGAAAGAACGATAATAAGGAAAAACTAATTATTCTATAACCACTTATCATCATCCGTACAACTTTTTTTTATTCGTGAAATAATCAATCTTTCACGATTATTCGTGAATTATGTGTCGTCCTGCAGAATGGCAGCTACAGCAGCGATGACGTTTAATTTTCACGAGGTGCTCGCATATTGTGCGCGAAATGACGCGGTTTCAGCGACGATCATTTTTGCGGGTAGTATATAAATGATTCCATTATGTGTCGTCCTATTTTCCCGGTGAGTTTATCGATCCACTCAGCCATGTGTGATACTATCATAAGCATAAAGTGCATCTAACCGCGATATTACGATTCAAAAATCTAGAGTATATTGCACTCTTCTATTTTTATTATTAAAATATCTTTAAATATTCGGATTTTGATTTAAGCAGAACTGAATACTTTTCAGAGAGATTAGTTTCTTCCAGTCTTAATAATATTAGCTATCTCAGTAAATCAATCAATTAAATTAGCAAATCTCGAATTTCATTTACTTAATTTTCCGAATAACTGATAAATTTTTATATAAAGCATGGCAATACAGTGAAGCAAGAGAAAAATTATTCGTATGTATTTTATAATAACGAAAAAGAATGATCGTCATTAATATCAAAGTTCATTTTTTGAATGCTATCAGTGTCGATTCTCAGACTCGAAGAATTTCCAAAACATATTAATCTCGCGAGATTAGTCAAATTATCATAATTTAATTCATATAAATGTATCAGAAGTACGCGGTCGCGCGGTGCATTATTGCGACACATTTATCGCATATTCATGGTCGCTACTGCACGTGCTACGCAAGTTTGAGCCGATTATAATTATAAATAATTGGTGATTGTTGGAAAAGACTTCTAACGCCGTCGTTACTCAGGGTCATTTAAATAATGCGTTACTTTAGTAGCAACATATTTCCGCATGCATTACATGCATTTAACGCGTGATTTAAATATAAAATATAAACAGGATGCGGCATAACTTCAGGACATTAGCCAATATCGCATTATATAAATTCACAAAAGAGAAACGGTGCAGTGATGAAGTCAATTCATTCATAAATGTTTAGACATAAAAAAAATAAAAAATAATTCATCTTCTTGAATCCAAAGAAAGTCTTGTTTCTCGTTTTAGGAAAAAGTTCTTTATTTTAGCGCCTTCTTTGTTTCAAAGTAAGACACAATTTAAGGAAAGTCACAATATCTGAATGAATTAAATATAAGAATCAATTAAAATATAAGAAACTATGTTTATGTGGAAATTCGTGATCTAATTAACTTCTCAAGTTAAAACCATTATTTTTATGATTTTTTTTTAAATATGTTTTCCTTATTCATTTTTATGTATCACGTTTTATTTCGAACAGATAAGTATTAAAAAAGTTACAAGATTGTAACGTCTTATCTATCGCGGATTAATTTTTGAAATGACAATGGAAAACATGACTTACATACTTTAGCCATAATACGAGATCATGTTCCTGCTAACGGTGGAAATGTGAAAGTAGAATTTCATTATCTCGCTCTGTCCCGAATAAATTTACAGGAATGTAACGATACATTTCATGTCAATACTTTATACACGCTTAAATAACGTACCCCCATCTGAATAATTACGCGTAAATCTTGCATCCGGGTTGAAACAACCGCCGAAGCGACGTCCTGATTTCGCGAGTCTGAAAGCCTGAAATGGAAGTTCGCGTTAATTAAATAATAATAGACGTAGTCGTATGAAAACTAGTTTGAATTACAGATCCGCTAAATGTGGAGGATCAGCGATACATAATCCTGCACACCTATTCGCGATATTAATGGTTATTATAATTCAGAAAAATCGTAAAATAGAATGGAAAAAAATTGGACATTTAACAGAAATATTCAAAAAAGAAAAATTTGTTCAGCGTTTAACTGATGAAAAAGCATGAAAGAACAATATAATAATATAACGGAAAAGATATAATGTAGAAATAAAAAGAAGCTACATTAAAAATTGCTTTTTATGAAAGACGAGAGGCTCCTCAGTTAGGATCTTAAGTAGTCTCTTTGCGGTGCAAATCGACGAATTTATTGACCGATTTTCGATTTCGAGATGATCACGCGCGCTCAACCGTAGCTCCTCACGTAAGCTATCTGTATGTAGATCCATAATGCGGCCTAGATTTCTATGTACGACTACTCGGGCCGACCGAGCAATGGCGGCCGGACGGTTTGAACTCTATCGAGTTTATTCGACGGTATACACGAGTGACTCCAAACAGTGCCGGCGCAATAGACATCAGAATACACCGATATCGGTATTTTTTTTTTTTTTTTTTTTCATTGCGACTACATTTAGCTGAATATGACGCGCGAATATGAACGCTCGAATTCCTTCTTATTTTTGAAAAAAGCTGAAATTCACGGAGGGAAAGATTATTGGAATGAAAAATAAAAAGGATTACCAGGAACATTTAAATCATAGTAGAATTTAGTCAAGTATTGTTTTTAAATGAGGGATTTATTATACTTGTGTAATAAATTAAATTAAATTTACAGAATTTGCTACAAAAATAACAGACATATATCATTTAAATAAATAATACATGTCTTTTTATTTTTTGACATTTTTGGGTAGACGCTTTACTTTAGTACATGCTTTAGTCTTTAAATGTTTAAAGTTTCTCGATATACGTAACCATCTAATGTATATGAGAAAATAGAAGGAACTACTGTGAATTCATGTACAAGTTTAGTCGATGATGCAACCCAAAGCGAAGAGACGAAATAAGATGACCCGTGACCGTGCTTCATCACGGTTCGGTTCTTATCGGCGAAAGCGATCGATCGCATTTAAATATGACTTCTACTTAAATTTCATATAATGCGGACGCAACTGGGACGCCAAGCAAAAATAGAACGCATCGTACCAGCATTTGTTTTATATTCGGCCATGTTTGAAAGAGACGTTAATTTCGTTGGCGAGAAACGGCACACGTAGCCGACGCGACAATATATACGGCGAGATACGACGCGGAAGACTTCCCGCAGAGATCCGGATGCACGCGTGCGTTGTTCCGCTTCCGCACCCGTGTTGCGGCCCGTCGTCGTGCCGTTGTCGCGACGACTCGCCCGCCCAGTCGGCGACGAATCTTATTAAGGGGATATATGCACCCTCTGGTCCTTAAACGTGCACAAACTTTTTTCAAATTATCTGTACGATCTACGGTTTTTCTTTCAGACTCAGAATAGGTTTTACAATGAAAAAGAAGTAGGAAAGAAATCTCTACAGATATATAGATTACGTATTATAAAGAGAGGCTTTTTTTAAATACAGCTATTATAGTTAAAAATATTAGGCACCCTATAAAAATAAAATTTCAATAACAAATAACAACAACAAATTCTATTTTCGACCATAGCTATACGTACAATATGTTGAATTATAAGATTATATGTAGATATGAGAACAAGATAAAAGATATTCTGTAAAAATATTTTATTTAAAGAAAATTTTGAACGGTAAAGTGGATATTCTGATGAGGAAATTCGATATTTTACATTGAGTTTGATAAATGTTTTACAAATTTGCATCTGAAAACGCATTCAAATGCGGTAAGAACGTAAGATTCGTTTAAACAAAACAAAAAAACACAAAATGAAGTCTATCGCCGCAATCTGTCGTCGCTATCCAGCCAACATTCTCCGCATTATATCCGCATCGCTATCGCTTACGACAGCGCGCTCCAAAGTTTTCCATGTGTGGCAATGAAGTTTACGCCGACGGGTTCGCGATCCTTCACACGCGGGTAGGAATAATCTGCATAATTGCGCGGAGCCGCACACGTTGCAATTGCGTTTTCTGCTACGCGGCCTCTTTAGCGAGTGTAGCGAACGGGGAAAATTTGAGTTCAATCGTTCGTGCAAATCACGTGGATTATAATCGCAATAACGATACTTCCAACATCTTTGCGATATTATTGATGATTGATAGCTACTTTGCCGTGCCCGTGATTATGAAAGTAGCGTAAATCATATCTTCCGTTGCGAGATGATTAGACTTTTGCGTTTTTATGTACGCGTTATATTGATCATAAAAATCTTTAATATCGAGTATTCTGAGAATTAATAAAAAAACGAATTAAGCATAAGAAAATTCAATTTTGCTAAAAAAAAAATACGTAAAATATACGTGAAAGATGACGACAATTTTGAGCTAATTTTTACGCATTTAAAGATGGCATTAAAATGGGTAGTTAATTATTACGCGTTAACTTTTTCATTATTAATCTATTAAATGTAAACAATCTAATAAGAAAAAGAGCAAACATACACTGTAAAAAATTAGTGTAAGATTACATGTAATTTTGAGACACACTTAGTAGTTTTAAATTAATTAATTTTTAATTTTGCGGTATAAAAGTAAAAATAATTCCTTAATTTGTTTTTTTACAGTGTATACAGTGTAAAAAATTTATTAGAAATTAAAAACTTATTTTTACTTCTGACTGCAAAATTATAAATACGTAGAATTTTACAACTATTATAGCGATTCTCATAATTACATGTAATTTTATAGAAATTGTGAGATTCACTATGTGTATACTTGTGTATACACTGTAAAAAACAAATTAAGAGATTATTTTTACTTTTATACTGCAAAATTAGAAATAAATTAATTAAAAACCATTAAGTGTGTCTCAAAATTACATGTAATTTTACACTAATTTTTTACAGTGTAGAAAAAGTGAATTTGAAAATGTATTACATCATGTACTCTGCTATAAATGATTCTAACCATTAAAATATTGTACATTGAATTTTTCTTCAAGCTTCCAAGGAGAAATAAATTACAATAAAAAATTAATTCCTCAGGCCCCAATGATAATTTTGTAGATGGCGTCGTGCGTGATATAATGAAACAGAAAGCCTGCCACGATAATATCGTGTGTACGCCAGCCGTGAGCCATTCTGAAAAGATCGATTTTTCCCTATTAGACTTCATTGTGGAAATTGCGGAATAACACACTCTCTTGATGAACCACTCAATTATCGAATTATTCACGCGGCCCTATTTTCTGTCACTCCAATCGAACGCAGCGACAATGCAAACGCCGCGGTGCACGCAACGTGGCGACAGGTCATGCAAAGTAATATACCGCGGGAGGAAGGTTCGTAAGAGGGATGGAAGAGATCGCCGGAGCGAAGTAACGCTCGTTTCGCGGGGCACGTCGCCATGTTTTACCCGCGGCGAGGACACCGGAAAACTGCGCCGTTCGACCGGCTTCCCCCCCGTGTTTAGCACGTGCTTTCGGAGCACGGTCAGTCAGCCGGTACTATCGATCGCGAAGCCACGACCACTTTTTCCCGTTCGTGTAATGCGTAGTGAGCTCGGCGAGACGTCACGTGAAACAACGGACGCAACGTAACGTTCTTTTGAGCGGCGCCAGGGCGATCGGTATCGCGAAGAGAAATAAAAAAGGAAGGAAAGACCTCGGATAAGAATAAACGGCCCGTGCGGATTACACCTTGTCGCGACACCTTGCGTCATCGTTGTTTTGCATCCGATCGCGATGGCTTAATCGAATTTTCGTTCCGCGTCGCGCACGCCACGCCGCACCCCGCACGTGTCTCGCGTCGTTCGACGACGGCGCAGATAAAAAAAACAGCGATAGCGCGAATCGCGGAGAGAATCAGCGTTGCGTAAGTAATCTCTAGAAATGTCGTTGATATATGTGCGTGTTTGTGTACCCTCGGCGTTGAAGCGTAGCGCAAAAAAAAAAAACCTCGAAAGGTATCTGATGTTACATTATTCAAGGGACCTCTCTCGCATTTTGTTTTCTTCCGGCGGGAGACGCTAATAGATTTTTACGATCCCTCCACGTGTATTTGTCGAATGTCGCTCGAGATAGCGCCTCTCCGAGTTATCTTTCGTCGGAGCAAACGAAAAATGCTTCCTGTTTTCGATGATGCCGCGCGACGAGCAGCTCGGCTAATCCGGGGAAATTAATTACGGGTGTAAATTACATAATTACGGCCGGACACGGTAACAGTTATGATTCGCGGCGGCTCGCTCGGAAGCGAAGTAGCCGCTTTCTTTTCCTCGTGTAACGCGAGATCTTTTGATTCCCGCTAATTAATCATTACCTATTACGCCTATTAAGCCCACGTTTGGGGGCGTGCTCTGAAAATTATGTGTTCGCGCATCAATCGTCGTATGAGTGCGTTAATCGAATACACGAATGCATACACCGAATTTGGAAACGTTAAATTAATTGCGATTCGATATGATTGCCGTAACAACATATCGACGGCTGGAGTATCGTGCAACGTCGAGACCCAGTGCCGTGTGTACACATAATTCTATCATTAATCATCGCTGTAAATAAGACAATTATACGCAAACGATACTCTACTATCGTCGATAATTCGCGGTCAATCGCGATATGAAATACTATAATAATATATATTTTGCAGCACGCTTTCTCTTTTTTACACACTGAAAGAAAATATAGTTACTTTTGGTTACAACCATAATTTTATAATATTTCTAACGATAATTATGGTTAATGATGCATATAGTTAAATTAATCATATTTATTGTTAGAAATCTTATAAAATTGTGGTTGAGGCCAAAAGTAACTATATTTTTCTCTCAGTGCACGCATATCTTTTCGAAATTACAAAGAATGGGATTTTTTAAGGCTAAAATCATAACATCTCTTTGGTATGAAAATATTTATTGTAAAAATTATTATCATTTATTACAAGTTCAAATTCACGTATCTTTTATGATGATTGTAGTTCTTGGACGAAATTCGATTGCTCTACATTGTTATTGTCCTTCATGAAGATGGAGAAAACGAGAGAGATACTCGGGGAAACTTGCATCGTAATTACAATTGAAACGGCGACGAACGTCGTTGATACTCCGCATTCGTAGTAGAGTACAATCGTTCGCAGAGTAGAATAGCCGATTTACAAACGTCGTTTCTTTTCTCCGGCCTGGCATAATCACGTACTCGGGATACCTGAGAGTGTATATGTGGCGGATCCGCCGCGCGTCTGCGCGAGCGTGCGACGCAACAGCGGGCCGTCCAGCGGTTCTCAACCGGCCGGCCTGCGTGAAAGTGCGCGCGTCTGCGATTCGGGTTTCGAACGCGACGCCTCTCAATCTTGCTGGCCAAAGCTGAACTAAAATTAGTCCCCGTCGCTTGTGCTATTATCTTAAAGACTTATGTCATGTTGAGTCTTTTTTTGCTCGTTTCTACATACCTGGTATGATAGTTGGATGGAATTTAAGAATAGAACTCGATTTCGAGTTACGATACAAGTTGTGAATTAAAGTAAATAGAGAATATTTGCATAGAAGATACTGATTTCTATTTTCTATTGAAGTAAATATAGGTATTCGTAATTTGACGATAATGATAGCGGTTCGAAAGTTCGAAGAAAAGGGACATGATCGCGATTGCGCAAATTATCGCGTTTTTCAATTCTAGTATTTAAATTTAAGTAGATACTCTACGTTTCCGAAGGAATATTAGTTTGTGACAATCAACGTGTGTGCATGTGTCATCGATTATTACTCAATTGTCTTGAATTTCATCACTGCGGTTTCTAACTTTCATTCCAAATCGCGAAGCTCGTCGCTCATCAACATAATATAGTAGAGGAGAGAAAGTAAAGATGGATATATATCTTATGCAAATTACTAGAGAAATGTCTTGCGTGATTTAATGATAGTGTTCAAAGTCGATGAAGTGGAGCACAGAGCAGAGAGACGCGTTATTAATTCATCGGGATGAAGATTGTACGCGAGTATTCTCATATATCAAATGTGTAACAGAGCATATAATAGACAGAAACTAATCTTGTATTGTTCGATAGGGTCGAAATCAATAATCGCGCGAATATTTTATGAATTTGATAAGATCTTTTTCTTTTTATAGCACATCTCCTGGCAATTATTTGGAAGACATTTCGTAAAACGAAAATTTAGATATAAATAAGATCTGAATATAATGAAAAAAAAAAAGAATTCTCAAATATGATTGATTCAAACTCAAACATTCCATTATCATATTTTGTTGTCTTCCGGGAAGTTAACAATCAAGATCAGAGAAAATTAGTGTTTATTCTTCTGTTCTAATTTTATATGAAGCATACATTACGTATCATTACAAATCTTTTTTTTTACATGTTTGTTAGGAAGCAATTTTGTGCCATTTTATTACTTGATTTCACTATTCAAGTTTATGATATTTGCGAGATTTCGAGTGACGTACTTTTGTGGAAACGTAGAGGGTAATGGAAGAAGTAGGTGGGCGTTTAGGGTACCCTACGCAAGGAAGACCTCGTGGGCGGATGAGTAATTCAACGCACTGTATTTATTTGATCTCACGAGAGTAGCGACACGCGCGTTCTCTTAGAGAAAAAAAATTAACTGAAACATAAACCATTTCCATAATCAGAAAAAAATAACATATTAATTATTCCTGATTAGGGAGCTGAATTCAACTATAATTTCATTTTTTCTGTCTTTTCATACATTGTATTTTTGCAAATACATTTATTATCTAACTGTAATGTTATTTAGTTTCAAATTTTATTATTTCCTCTTAGCTTAGCTAACAAGAGAGTTGTAAACAAGTTGTAGATTGAGATATATCGTAACGTTACAGTTTCGCTTTGGCTTCCACCGTCCAATCTTGAATGTCTAACTAAATGTAATGTCCTAATCGTATTTTTAGCATCATTCCTGGCGCTAACTGAATTTTCGCGCTAACCAGATCGAGAGTGTAAATATTCGCGAGCTCATTGGCGGTCATACTTGCATGTGCGGCAGAGTGCTGATCTACGAAATTACGAGGTTTACGTCGGCGCGAATGACGCAGTTTCGCGAGAAGAGGGCGAGGTGGGCGTTTAGAGTCTCTGTCGCGTCGCATGTGCACGATTACGGATGTGTATCTTCTCTCTCTCTGGGTCGCATGTGCTACTCGTAAAATCCTCTCCTGTTTCGCACGCATACACGTCATCAACGAAATAGCGTAACTTTCGTTCGGGCGATATATGCAACCACGTGATGTCCATTGCAAACACGCTGTGTGCACGCGTCGCAAATCATTGCGTCCGAATGAAATTGTCGCTTGACATTCGGGCGCAATTGGATTTCGTAACGAAAACCTCATTAGCTAGAATCCTTCTTTTCTCTCATTTAATCGTCCACTGGAAAAAGAGATGAAACTGATAAATTTAAGATCGCGAGGAAGACATGTCGTGATTTCAATGTTCTCGTAAAAATGAGAGAAAACTTAATGACAGATTTTTTTTTTTTGGAAAAAAAGACATTAAGAATGTGTGGCAATTAGTATTATTTTATGTATAACCTTGACATTCTTTTTTCTTTCTCGTATTTCGAAACGGTCGCGATGTGACACCTATTTTTGGATGACTTTTTAGTTCGCGGACACTTTCGAGGTATTTTTGCACGTGTTTACAGATACTGCATGCTTGAGAATTAATTAGTCGGAATGTAGATGTAAATTATGCACAAGGCAAAATAGATAAATAATTCATATGTGTTAATGAGTTGGCATTAATTAAGAGCCAAGCGTTGTAGAATTCACAGGTAATTACGAACGCAATAATCCTAGAAATTGCTGCTTGTTTAGTGGTTCAAAATCAACTATTTAATTCTATCGATCGAAATTAATCCGATAATCAGACTCTAAACAGATAATTTTCTTATCTGTTCGTTAGCTTTATCAATAAACGTTGTTTGCTTGTGACATGGTCGTAAAAGAGATTATTTCACTTTTCTAAAGAGTTATTTTTGCAATTATGTTTGTTTTGTTTTGCATTATAATGTGTCGTATTATTAATTATTATTATTACTATTATTCGAAAATTACAAAGCAATTCAAATCGAGTTAGCTTTTCGAACAATTTCTTGAAATTGTTATATAACTTGTAATTGTTTCTAATTATATATGCTCCAAAGTAGACTGAAAAAAAAAACGAAATTCTGATTTCCAAAATAAACTTAAGATTTGCACTCGAAACGAACGTGAATAGGTTTGTATAAATTTTCGATGAAGCTAGACAAAGTTAAGTCTATACGTACGTCTAATAAACAATGTCGAAAAATTTAACGACGAAATTTCGCTTTGAGATATTCACTTTTAAGAGATAATCCGCGGCGTTTCGGGGACCTGACAGTTCTTCGATTTCAGTCCTCCAGTCGAGACAGTCCTCCTAGACTCAATTTCTGCGTTTGATGCTCGGGCCGCTAGAATTCCGGCTCCTTTGTCTTCGTGTTCTTGGATTTTCATTTCGGAGTGGATTGCCTGTAGGAATTAGACGCGGTTCACGCTGCACGTGCGGCGAAGAAACCAGCAGCGTGCTGCGCGAGGAAAGAAAAGAAAGAAATAAGCGGAGCAGCTGTCTACCTCGTGACGGCGGAGGTACGGAACCCGAACGCGCGCAGCGTACCCTGCGTCTCCCCGGTCCCCCTTCTTCCTTCCGCTTTTCCTTACCTATCGTCCTGGCCAGGCTTGCATCGTGGAAGAAGAGGGGGTGGAGGACGAGAAACCGCGCCAGTCGCGCACTCCTCGGCAGATATGCTTTTACTTCTGCAGACAGGACGTTCCTAATTTTCTGGAGCGTTAAGCATTCCGCCTACTCACGGTATCCGCGATCCGACGACGTCTTTCCCCTTTCACGGGTCTGCCGTATCCCTCGAGATATGCTCCGTTGACCATCGACTTTTTTTTTTTTCCTAAAGCCAATGACGTTACGAGGTCTCACCTGAGCACGCGACGGGGAAGTTTTCCGAGAAATATTTTCTGTATCGCGTCTTTCCTCTTTTATTAGCTTCTTCCGTCATCCTTTGATTCTCTACCGACAGCAGAGCATATGAAAGACGAGCATAAAGACAAATGAGAACAGACGGCCGAGTTAAAAAGAATATTTTTATTGAAAATTACTTGAAATAGATTTAACGACTAATTAATTGCGATAAATTAATTATGAATTCTTGATTGGAAATTTTAATTTACTTGTTATTCTTTAGTTATCAAATTGATTATACCATTCCCGCGTTGAAAGTATATCAATTTACTTTCTTTACTTATTTTGTATAATTTTTCATAACGAACAATCAGATTTTCAGAAAGGTGTTATCTACCCGAGTCATTCTTAACTCTCAGTATTACTTTCTCAACTCTGAAAATGATCGTACTATTACATCATACCGTATAATTTTACGATAATTCCTGGAGAATGATAATAAATTCCGTCTTTATGCTGCTCAAATATAAGAATTCATTGCGCTATGCGGGATAATCGCGAGAATTTGGTGCCTAAGCCATTCGAAGCGTGAATATTACTCGCGGAGCAAACGTTCAGTTGCAGTGCAAACATTTCATCGCGTATTCCTCGCTATAACCGTATTTTAATCTTTACCTGCTCGCCTGCTCTTCTTAATGAGTGCGAACTTCCTTCTTAATGATGACGATTTTGTCTACTACTTTATATGACTTTATAGCGCGTTTACATTTCGCCACTTCATTATTTTCCGCAACCGGTTCGCGTCCCATACTGCACTTGTGACGCGTTTAGTTATCTGCTTCCTGCATGAAATTGATCCTCGGGCAAAACCGTGTCCATATCTCCGCGTTATCGCTTGACGAGAGCTTTATTAGAGGGAGAGAAAAGATCGCTGCGATACGTTCGGCACATTTAACCGACTAATCGACTAACCGACTAATCGACACATTAGACAGTTGAAAGAGATGCTACATCGTATAAAACTTTCCTACATCATATTTCAGTGTCTGCAAATTAACAAAGATTAAATTTTATGGTATACACACGCACATATACATATAACGTGCGCGCGATTCAGATTCGAAAAATTATTTTATATATTCTTTGTGGAAGAGAATCGCACTGCGAATTGCGTTCTGTCACATTGCAAGATATATATTAGATTTTTAATCTTATAAGTCAAATACCATGATAGCAATTACGATGATTGCCTTAAATTAAAAAGCATCGCGTTAATCAAGAAGTACTCATATCGTTTAACGTTATAATGCACGTCCATTAACGCATTTATCGGCGGTTTTTATCGCGACTAAGTATACTTAACGACGACATGAAATACCCGGCGTTATCGATTCGCCTACTGAAAATGCGTATAATGTTGGCATGATACGGGGAAGGGGGAGGGGCTCGCGGCAACGGGAAAGTATCAATTTTACCGCGAAGTGGTTTAAATTAGAAATCTTCGTAGAGGCGAGAGACTTACGACTTACGAGAGCCTCAAGAATAGCGAAACGCGCGCGTCTGCATGTGGCGTGTGTGTGTGTGTGTGTGCACAGCTGTCTGACTAATCAGTTGACAATGCATGCAGCGGATATCGCAGTCTCCGCTGAGGGCAGGAATCGAGAAGAATACATCAGAATGCACGAGTGCACGCGAAACAGCGCTGCGGAATCGACGTACGCGACTTCGCCAAATTGACCGTCCGCCTTTCCTAGTCTGTGACGAGAATGTAATCGACATCGTTCCGATTAACGCGAGATTTCCCGGTCGCAGCTGCCGAGGACTCGTTCTTGATTCCCCTCGCGTATGTAAATTTAGAAAAAAAATACTTATATATAAATTTATACAAAAGGAGATGTCTCTTATCAAATTGAAAATGTCTCCGATAGATTGAATTTTCATTACAGCCTACGGAAATTCTACGGAAATAGTCCGGCGACCTCTTTGAAAAGATTTTTCCTCCCGGGATAGAAATGTCGTCCGCAGTCGGATCATTCCGACAATGCAGTCGCATTGATTTCGATATATATGTGCATGACTCGAGTCGCGGTCGTATCGGCATTATTAATTCGCGTCCCTCATCGATTTCGCATTCGAGGAGCCTCGGGCGCACACAGCTCCCGGAGTTAGTACAGCAGCACGAATGACGGTCCCCGTCGCATCGCCGTGGAAAAATAATGCTTGCATCAAAGTGCAACATATGCGCGAATCGTCAGTGGTGAAAGTCTTATCGTCGAGATAATGCAACGAACGCGAGCTTCTGCGCAACAATGGCGCCAGTTAAGAGTGCCGGCATAACGTCGAGAGTGTCGGCGCCTTTCTAGTCTGTTGCGTAATCTGTTTTTGCGCCTTCATAATTTGGAGTCCGGGACAACGAACTTTTGTATCGCGTTTACGCGTTCAACACTTTGTCGTACATAACAGTGAAAGAGTTTTACTTATTCTCTCTAAGGTATATCAAAAATATGTATATCTATAATTTATAAAATTGTTGTTTGAAATGTACATAGAAGATTTAATTTATCAATCATTTTTTAGTCATCATTTTAAGATTTATTTAAGATAAAAAAGTTTTATTATACGCATCAATTGTGACAAATAATTCTAACATTGAAAATTGGAGTTTATAAAACTCTTTAAATGTTTATTCGATGACACAACAAAAATAAATTACTGTATTTATTATTAAAATAAACGGTGTTCTCGGCTTGCGTTTTCAGTGATGTAAACAAAACGAGAATTCCACGCACGGTCATATCATGTTCCAAAATTTTCCTGCGGTCTGCGGTAAAATTTCTCTCGCAACTGCGCCAGAGACGGACGGAAAGCGAATTTCGCGGTTCCATCCGGCTTCCACGCGGATACAAGTATTCTTGTAAAGCAACTCTAATTAATTCAAGAGGAACAGGCGATTTAAAAAAAAAAAGATAAAGAAAAGCCGAGAGCAACGGAAGTTGCTCAAAACTGATGAAGGATAGGACCGATTTCTAAATTCTATGAACACGGAATAAGAATTCACGTGTGCATTTGTGCGCGTGCGACACATACGTACAGACACGGACGCGCAGTCTGGCATAGTCTTTTGTACTTTGGGACACGAGCCCCGGGCATGTCCGGGCTGTCCTCGTACTAGCCACAGATATAACCTGACACTCACACAGCGATATGTCGCCCTCCTTTTTCTTCCTCTTTCATCCTTGCGCGGCAGCTTGTCGATTCGAATACAAAGCGGGAATCGGGCCTTGGCGCATAAAGGAGAGATCTGCGTCGCCGTAGAAATAATGAAGACAGACCGAGAAGAAAAGAGTGCGAAAGCAAGAAAGAGAACGCGAGAGAGAGAGAGAGAAAGAGAAAGAGAGAGAGAGAGAGAAAGAGCGAAGAAGAGAAAAAGAGGAGAAGAAACAGGCCGTGCTGAGGAAGTGAAACATAGCGAACGAGAGAGAAGAAATAAGAAGAAGCGAGATGAGAAGTGAGAAGGTCAGGAAGGGATCGGTCGTGTTATTTGGCAGCTGTATGGCAGAAGCACCAACTGGCAGATGCTACGGTGGAAACGTCCTCTTTGGGCCCAGCCGGCCTACCCTGCGGCCGGTTCCTCCGTCGAGGGAAAGTTCTGGGTTTCGAACCGAGAGAGGGAGAAAAAAAAAGAGTGAGAGACAGCGAAAAAGAGAGTAAAAGAGCGAGTTCTTTCCTGATGACGCGCGCATCCCCCTTTATTCCCCGTGGGACCGTGTGATTAGGCCGCGTCTTCCGGTAGAAAGGGCGTCTTCTTCGAGAGCGTTGCGGCGACGCGGATTTTCTTGACGAATCTCGCGGGTTCGATTGTGCGATTATGGCCTTCGGAGCGAAAGGGCTCATACGCGACGTGGGAAGGGGGGAGGAGTCATGGTTTTGCTTACAGAAAAACTACTGCAATTGCAATATCGTAAGGTGGAAGTAAATCGAAAGTATTAGAACAAACTATAAATTTTTCTTGAAGATAGAATAACTTCATTTATTTATTAATTGTTTTATACGTGTTGAATATATATAGATCTGTTTTTCATGCAAGCACTCTATCCATATTTAAACCCGGAGTTTTAAAGATTTTAGAAGCCCATAAAAGGCTACAATGCTAGAATACGTTCCTTATCTGTAGGCATTTAAATTTATTGGTCTTGTCCGTCTAATTTTGAGTCTTATCGGAAACATAATGTGCATTGTAAACGGAGAAGTCATTGGTTCAGTAATCATTGCCCGAACGTAAAAAAAATTTTGAAATCTTCGGTGATCGAAACAAGCGATAAATCAAATTTCTTTATATTAAGTATGCTTTCTCTTTTTGGTAAAAGTTTAAATTATTTTGGTTGGTGATGCATAGAAATTTAACGAAATATACAAAATTCAACGTGGAATATAGATACTGAATATAGATATTGAATAATTAATTTGTATATTTATAAATTAAAAATGATCAGCGTTCCACAACGGTTGAGAAGATGCCGATAATTTTTAATTTATAAATATTATTTATACAAGTTAATTATTTCCGTCTCTTCGGGAATAACGATGCCATAATTCGTGAATCACCGACACAGTTGGCTGCGTAAACGTGCGCGTTAGTCAATAATACGCGCATATTGGAAGCACGTCCATGGGAAGTCCTGAGAGTCGCCCGGGCAGAATCATCCGGTTTCTCTTTTCATGGGGATAGGGACAGAAGGGTGAAATAGTCAACCCCTCCGCATGACGTCATGGCCCTGACTGCGCCTGGAGTGCTATGCATGTATGTGTATGTACGTAAACGCGTACACACACGATTACACTTCGCATCGACGATGCTACTGGCAGGTTCTCCGATGAAACACCTGTTTAAATTCTCATGAAATTAGAACATTTGCGAGAATGGAAGAAGGATTAATTTCTTTAGTCCTTTAGAAACTTTATTATATCTCTTGACTTACTGACTTCACAATAAAAACTTTTTGATAGCGCATGAATGATACTCGAAGTTGCATCGAAAGTTTCGGTAATATGCGAGCTAACTAACTTAAACAAGAAAACGAAGCTTTTTTTTTAGTCAAATTTTTATACATTTTTTTAGAAACTGAAAAGAATCACGCGAATCTATTTTTATATAGCAAATTTCGTATCGCCAGAGTTATTGAAGTGCACTGAGTGCACGTTAATTGTTACAGAAAAGAGGATTTTATATTATAGTCATAAAAATATTTTATCAAAAAAAAAAAATTTGTAGAACTTGAACTATTTTTAAAACTATATTTTATCCGTTTAAATTTGGACGGCTTGTAATATAAAATAAATATAGAATAGAGCCAAACAGTTCTCTGTTTTATGAATGAATTCGCGATTAGGTCTGACTTTTCGATTCATTTTATCCTCAAATCCGCATACACGCTCAATTTCATCTCCGTAAACGCGTAGATTCAACATACCAAAAGAACCCACGCTCGGTTAGTCATGAATTCGATTTTCAGCACTTGAACAGAGTTCCCCGAGTTTGCTTCACGCGAGGAAGGCTCTACCGCACTTCCGGTTATCACGAGATTATCCCCGCTGTGATCTCATGCTAACGCGCTCGCGCCGGTTTCGGTTCGATTATCAAAACTACATGATAAATCAGCCCTCGTTGCGAGCGACCTGGAAAACCGGATGCACTCGGAGATGGAAGACTGTCGTCGATAAGGACGCCGCTATAAAAACGCGCACCGTCACGTTGATAGAACGCTTTTCGATGTCGGATATAACGAGAACAGATAAGGATTGCTTTGCTGCGGGCGATGCGCGCGTGCTTTCTTCCTCCGCGTTTGAGAAGAACCAAAAGATACTTGCATCCACGGGATGAAACATTATTTTTTAGTATCGTATACATGGAGTACACCGATTTTCCCGCATTTTCTTTTTTTTTACAACTCTGAATAATAATCGAACAGATGCAGCAATACGAAGTGAATTTTTCTGTAGAGCCGTGTACATCATTATTTCCAAGATATTTTATTAGAATATTTTCATGATAAAACTATCCTAGAAATTATTTTGAGAAAATATCACAGAATTATATATTAAGAAACGTCTTCGATTGAAGTAAGAAATATATTTTTTTCTGTAATATTATTTTAATAAAAATTCGAATCCTTACACTAAAAAAAAAATTCTAGTTAAAAACGGACGAAATCAAAAAAATCTTGTAGGATTGATCAAATATTCTGGTTATTATAATATATAGGAATTCTGGTTATTGCAAGTTATAAAGTATTGAGCTGTATTATAATAACCAGAATATTTGATCAATTCCGCAAGATTTTCAGATTCGTCCACTTTTAATAAAAATTTTTTTTAATGTAAAATTTTATCATATCGGTACTATCGTTGATCCTAAATATTTCTCTCAAAGACACCGGAAAGTTCCGGAGGAGGAAGCAACCACGCCGCGCGTTCCAGTTATCTCGCCGCGCGAGACGTACCTGCAAGTAGATTTCGATTGCTAACTGTAAACGGGAACGAGAGCGATCGTGGCGAGCAGCCTCCGCTGACATCTCGCAATTTGTGCGCTCCATGTATCGCGAGCGACGACGAGCATGCGCCTGTTCGTCGCGTGGAACCGCATCGTCGCGCCGGTCGGTTCGGAATCGAGTGCATGTAAACGGACGCTTATATAAACGGGGAAGTCGATCTGCTAGATACATAGGCTTGCCCACGTAGAACTGGGACGGTGGTTGGCCCGATTAGTCATGGACTCGCTCCTCGCGTACCCTGCGATCCTAATTCCTGGCGCGTCGCGAACAGCATCGATTCCACAGATGAATCGGTTACTGATATCAGATACGCTAGATAGAATGTCTCAATAACGTTAACGACATTTTTCGATTAATTTCAAGTTAACATTTCTCCGCAAAAATATTTATCTTATCAATAATTTCCAAGTAATACACTGAAAAAGAATTCTGGTTAAAAACGGACGAATCAGAAAAATCTTGTAGGCTTGATCCAATTCAAGGCAAATATTCTTATTATAATTTATAAAATATTGAGTTTTATTATAATAACCAGAATATTTTATCAGGCCTACAAGATTTTCTGATTCATCCGTTTTTAACCAGAATTTTTTTCAGTATATATATATATGAAAACCTGGGACTTATCCCTCAATTAATTTTCTTAATATAATGGAAATTTATTTTGTATCAAGACATTGATGTGAACAAAATGCCGCAAATATTTCATTAAAAAAAAGTAATTTTGATATATGTGGAATCTCTTCTAAATTTTAGAGAATTTTACTCTTATATTGACCTCAAAAAGATTCCTCTGAAATCAAGAGAAAAATAGTATAAACAAAAGTATTTAAGAGAGAAAATAGTATTTTTCACTTTATTGAAAGAGGAATATATTTGCTATAAAACAGTAAACTTAGAATATGAGTTTACAGAAAAAATCACTTTGAACGTAAAATACTTTTTTTTGGGTGTTCTTTACAAAACCTTTACAAAATATTAAGAAAACCTGACTCCAAATTTGGATATATCGAACTTGGGATTGCTGAGTTATTTCAGAATACTTTGTATAAAAACACAGATATTATCTGGCTTTACATCTAACGAATATTTGAACTCGTGTTTCATAAACTGCGGTAATTGGTTTGTTTGTAACTATATTGTCATATATTTACAGCAATGCATTATACTCAATATTATACATGTTATCATGCATGATAAAAACAATTTAGTGGTATAAGAGTAACAAACATAAATTCAGTCTGCACAGCGTATCATGACATAAATGAATATCCTGTGATCGCATGTTCCATAATGACCCATTATTGGTTTCAATGAAATTCGATAACAGTTATACCAGAATAAACCGTGTGAACAGGAAGCACATTAATGAGCGTGAAAAGCTATTCAAACGACCGAGATAATTATTCGACTAGATAAAACTAATACCGATGAATATTAATCAAGAATATTACTTATCAGACAGCAGTAAATGAATAAATTAAATCATCATTATTGCCGAAGCAAAAGTTAAATTTGTGCGGAAAGATTAACTATATGTATATTTGTTTTATGCCTCAAATATTTAAAAATTTGCACGTACGTGTATACGTGCATACGTGTATAAAATCGAGATATTTTTTTTTATTCTACGATTGAAATCCATTTATAGAAATATTGTTCAACGTTGAAAAAATTGAAATTGAAAAAATTATAAGAAGAATGTTTCATCGGATTAATCAAATTAAACAACTCTATGTAACACACGTGTAAAATTAGATTAGATAGAGGCGTATCTGCGAGAAGTGCGTTCGATAAAATTGAATGACAGATGGGAAATCGATATTAATCGGCTTTCACCTCGATTTATGAAAACCGGGATGGCTTATCCGAGAAAGATAGGTAGGATAAACGAGATGTTTCCTTTTCACGTGACTGGCAAACGCGGTAACAAAGGGCGATCGTTCCGCGACTCTAATATTTGTTACGAGCGTAATTTCGTAACTCGCGCGAAATGTTATAATTCGCGCGTCACTCATATCGAGGCATTCCTCGCGTTAAATGCGAATCCACCGCGGCTCGTAACGCACAGACCAGGCATTTGCAATTCAATGATCAGTAATAGTTTCGAATGGTTCACCGTTGACAGCGATGGGCGCCACGTTGTCGAGGGAACAAGCGGGCCGATGTTTCCCGTGGCGGCTGTCGCTCTTATTACTTTATTATCACGCCCGGGCGATGCGTCCGTAAGTGAAATCGTCCGTCCGGCGATAAATGAAATTTGCAACCGATTACTTCTCGCGCGCGCGCGCATCCACGCGTAAAAAAAAGCGAATCTCGCGCGCGCGCCGTATTGTTCCTCGTAAACAATTGTACGTTGTTTTTTACGAGCTATTTCAAACGATTACGAGGAATTCAACGCTCTACAACTTTACACTGGCAAATTTCTCTACTTTTATGTACCTACGGCTCTTTTCTTCGCACGCAACACAGATCGAGTTTTGAAAGAGCAGATCTGACTACTTTCCACATGCCTACGGTCATCGCCGTTTCTGTTAATGACCCTTTGACGAGCTCTGGATTAATTCCTTCTTGCGGAAAATTTAACGAAGAAATCAGCTACCGCGGCTCTCTTCTCGTTCCCGGCGTGAAACATTAACGTTCAACTGGGAAATTAATTTCTGCCCGGATATGATATATTTCGCGTAACATCCAGACTAACATACACATTATACAAATCTACGTTATTTCTCAATGACGGCATGTCGACTACTTACATCAAAACGTATGTTTTGCGAGCTCTCGTCATTCCTTCCAGCAGTCGGGCATTCCTGGCGTCTCTGCCCAGACGACGGCGCTGTTTGCGAAGTCATAGTTATAGTTTACCACAAAGCGAAGTGTGCGCCGATGTGTTACACGTTTTGCTGCAACTCCTCGGCACTCCGCGGCAATTTGCATTCTACGAAACCGGTTGTGGACGCAAATAAAATTGTTAAACGGGAACGAAGCGTTATTGTCGTGCGTAAGAGGACATGTGCAGCAGTACGTTTTCGCTTTGAAATTGCGTTAATTTCCCGAATGTTGAATCCTCCGTACGAACGCGTCGCGTCGCTAATAATTGACCGATGAGAAAGTCAACAGTGAAATTTGTTTTTGCCTGATACAATTTTATCTTTGACTCCAGGGACGTTTTTTCGGAAGGAGAAAAGACTGTGCGTCATCAAAGCCGCACATGTTAAACTTTTATTTATTTTTCAACACAATTATAATCTTGACAATATTTTCTTCTCATTTTAAATTAGTATATAAAATTACAGAGGAAATTTTCTCACGACTTCAGCTTAAGATTTAACTAAATGACGATGAAATCTCAATCGAGATATCGCAAATGTATCGGAAAGCTCCGTCGAACTCGATAATGCGTTTGAAATTCAAAATCGACTGTCTGGAATTCTTAATCGATGAGGAAATTAACAGTAAAATTTGTTTTTGCACGATACAGTTCTATCATTAACTCTAGGAACGTTTCTTCGGAAGGAGAAAAGACTAGCATGCGTTACCAAAGCCGCACAACTTAAACTTTTTAATTTATTTTTCAACAGAATTATAATCTTGACAATATTTTCTTCTTATATTTTGAATTAGTATATAAAATTACAGAGGAGGAATTTTCTCGCGAGATCAGCTTAAGATTTAACTAAATGACGACGAAATCTCAATCGAGGCGTATCGCCAACGTGCCGGAAAGCTATGTCGGACTCAATAACGCGTTTGAAATTCAAAATCGACTGTCTGGAATCCTTGTCGCTGCGTTTTTTTTTTCTCTTCTCTCTCTGTGCGAAGTCACGCCGGGCGACTCCACAAAGCGCCGTAAAACAACGCCGTAAACCGAAAATCAACGTTTCGTCGCTCCTAACGTCGCCTTCATTCGCCCGCTCTTTATGCATCCGGACACAAAGAGTACAAAGTGCAAGCCCGGATCGCTCACCGGAGTGTTCCGCTTCTCGTGCGTTTCGACATTTCCCCGTGCCTGTCTGCCGTAAAAAGCGTAAAAAGCGTATTCCGCGAAACGCGATAGTAATAACCGATGTCACTCCGATGTTTGACCATCAGTTGCAAATTACGACGCGGGATCGCCCTCGTAATTGGGCACGTTATTATAATTTGACCATTTGAGATTTCTTCGTAATTGAATGACACCGTGACTCGGTGGTTTCGGCTCGGAATCAAGGCGCGCGCGGATGACTAAGCGAGTTTTAATTGCTGATCTCATTTAATGTTTCTTTTTTTTCTTTTCTTTTTACAACCGGTAACGTACTGCTGTGAACATTTTAACGTGCTAGCTCTCGTCATAAAAGCTATTATCGCGCGGATCATGAGAAGGAAGATACCGGTGGACACTAAACTGGTAAACGATGTGCGACTCCGATTCTCTTCGTCAACAGAACTGCGTAATAACGACTTTATCTCGAGGTTAAGTAAGATCATTCGATTGTGCCAGTTATATTATTTATGGAATAACTACAAGTGCAGGGATACAATGTTGAAAACGACATTTCTTGACAATGAAAAGTCGCAACGATTGAAATCCATTTTCTCAAGAGAAAGAACTTATTAAACTAACTTCAATGAAATAGGGAGGTACATTATTCATTTAGAATCCTACACTGAACAAAAATTCTGGTTAAAAATGGACGAATCCGAAAAATCTTGTAGGATTGATTAAATATTCTGGTTATTATAAGTTATAAAGTATTGAGTTCTACTATAATAACCAGAATTTCTTATAATAACCAGAATATTTGATCAATTCTACATTTTCTGATTCGTCTGTTTTTAATTAGATTTTTTTTTCAGTGTTTATCAAAATAAACTTGACATAGCGAATTTTCATCCTCTGTTTTCTTTATAACAAAGATTGGTGCTAAAGAGCTACTAAATAAGATTAAAATCCCGTTATCACAATTAGATATTTCACTGTCCCGAAATCTTGTCCTACTCCTCTGAAAAAAATTCTGGTTAAAAACAGACGAATCAGAAAAGTCTTGTAGGATTGATCAAATATTGGTTATCATAAGTTATAATAATAACCAGAATTCCTATTAAGATAACCAGAATATTTGATCAATCCTACAAGACTTTTTTGACGAAAACGTCCGTTTTCAATCAGAATTTTTCTTCAGTGTATCGAAGTCGTGCCAGTTTCGAACCTTGGACGGCGTTCCCATCTAACACTTCCGATTTCCGTCCGCGGAAATTTCTCGACCGTCGTAATCGAGGGCTGGCCGGGCCAGTACGAATGTTCATTACCCGGTCATTATCCTCCATTGCGTCACGCACATCGAGAGGTTCGCGTACCCCGATGACTGACCGAGCGCACCCTTTCACGCTGCTGATTTCTCTCCTTCTCTCTCTCTTTCGCTCCTTCGCCGCCGCTCTCCATCGCGAATATTAAAAGCGGCTGGTGTTTCGTTTCGTAAGGCTTGCGCAATCGCTCGCTCGCGCGCGCGCGATCTCTCTCTCTCTCTCTCTCTCTCTCTCTCTCTCTCTCCGTGAAACGATACCTCACATTGTTAGCAGCCGCTGGCCTTCGCTCTCGTGGGTTCCGAGGGGCGATCGATCCGCTCGTGCGTGTCCGGAGACGAGCCTAATCGGCCGAGATCCACGCGCCCGTTGCCGTTAGCTACGCTGGATCCTATACTACGTAGTATATCGCCGCGCGACGCGTCATACCCGACTCGACCTTGTTTGCGCACAGTCGATCACACAGGGACGTGCCGTGGGAACGGGCTTAGACACTTTACGCACATAAAGTCCACGAATGCTCGCTTCGGGGATGAAGTCGAGCTGAGATAGCACGAACACGCTCTAATGAAGCTGATTAAACCCTCGCTTCGACGTCAAGGTAGATATAGTGGTGGTTTGATGACAATCCTGTGAGGTCAAGTGGAGTAATTGAGGACGTCGGATAAATGGAGCAGTGTGATTGTCTAGCGATAAAATTGATTTATTTGAAATATCACAGAAATCGCAGAAATCACAGAAAATTACAATGCATTTATGTTGTCGAAATCGTTAAAAAAATCATTAAGAAATTTAATAATTATATTAATTATTTATTTTGTCGTTGAAAAATTATCCTTTGCTTTTTGAAAAAGATCATCTTGATTTATCTCATATTTTTCAAATATTTAGGGGAGAGAGAGAAAGAGAGAGAGAGAGAGAGAGAGAGAGAGAGAGAGAGTTTTAAATTGTAACTTGTAAAATATTTGTTCAATCCTTACAAAACGTACAAAAAACATTAATTACTTTAGAAAACCGTGGCTTTTAGTTTCAGCATATTTATAATATATTCGCGTACAATTATTTCATTATTCTTTTCATTATGATTCAATGTGCTCTTCTAAGTACAATTATTATAAACGTTTTAAAATTATTAATTTTTGGATAATAAACTATAAGTTTTAAATTTGCTTTCTAAATTTTCTTCAAGTACAATATTATCTTCTATTCTTTAAAAAGTATAATTTTCTTTTATTAATTCTGATATACTGTTCGATTTTATTTCGATCTATTTTTATTTTTAAACTACGTTGATTTCGCTATGATAGATATCGTAACAAATATTTTTAAATTGAGTGAACATTGTCAGAATTTTATTTTTATTTATGTATCTGTGAAAATACAAGAAAACCGATGTTTGATTAAAGCCAATATATGTAGGAAATTAGTTTATCGCGTCGCGCTATTCTAACTTGTCACTTTCATTCGATTCGTGCATGCAGCATAGTAATTAGTGTGATTGCGATAAGTGGAAAATTATGTGGATTTCTTCGCTCAAAGATCCTCTCTCCCATTAACCCCGCTGAAAGTTCACGAACCGAAATGACTGTTCTGGTTTGCAAATCGCAGTGTCTCCGGCCCACAATCCGTCGTCACGCACCGAGCCGACGCGACCTATTTGCGAAAACTGTCTCGCATTTCTATTAACAAGTTTCACGCGGACGAGTATGCTCCCGTTATCGCGGAACTACATTTTCGAGTCGACGCCCACCCTTAACCCTTTTAATTGCAGCAACACCGCGCATGGTTGCTCGTCGTTTTCCGACTAAATTGGTCCATTTAACTTTAACTGTAATTTGACGGTATATTTTTTCCTCTAGAAAGTGTCTCTGTTGTTTTAGCTCAATATCACTGTACCGTTGTCGAAAATAACGAAGGTAGACAATCCTGATGCTTGATCGTTAATAATGCATGCTGCTTGCATTTATTAATCATTTAATTATAATACATTCGTATTATAAATATTTTCTGCCCTAAATCGTTCGTGATAGCTAAAATAAATTGTCAGTTTGGACAAAGAGATTTATCGATATTCCTCTTTCCGCCTGACAAATAGAATTTGAAACATGAAAAACCGTAACATTTTAGTGAATAAATGAAAAATTAATCGATGGTTTACATAATAATTTTTAATATACAGCGCATGAAAGTTATATGTATTTATTAACTTACATGATAGAGAAACATATTAACCTGAATAGTGCAAATTGATATTTTCCTCAGAAGAGAAAAGAAAGAGAGGGACAAATCTTGTTAACTAAGATGTTACAAAAATTATCGTTATAATATTAATTTCAAGAATATATCTTTTCTAGTCATTTTTTAATTTAATATTTGTATTTTATTTGTATTCTATTAATTTTTCATTTAATTTGAAAACACTGATATTTATTTGTTATTTGTTATTCGACGTTCTTTTGTACACGAAAAAAAAAATCGAAAATCAATTTCAGTCTTTTTTTGACCAGTGCTTTACGTCATTGTGCTTCGATGTTTTTCAATGAAACGACCTTAAAACAGTCGAGGGTTAAAAAATGGTCTGTCTGACGCGAGTTGTAGCGTAACCGTAACTGAGTGTTTATTATCAGGCTGGAATATTGCGGGTGTTCGAGAGACGGTGAGAGAAAGAGAAAGAGACAGCGCGGACACGACACGTGAAAGCGTGTTAAATCGCGCGATTGACTGTCGCACGCGAGAAACGATCCTCCCGTCGTTTGGTCGGCTCGACGAGAAGAAATTCTGTGTCTCGTATACACGCACGAAGCTTGCGAGGCACATAAGATCCAGGGGGCTACTTTATAACAACGATTATGACCGCGGGACGATATATTGTGTTTTCGAAGTTGGACTTTGATAACAGGATCAGCGTACTTGCCGTCTTGCCGTCTACCACGCTCAGCAGTATGTTAACTCTTTGAATGGCTCGACAAATTTCAGGGATATATACCGCTGTTTTTTTTCATATATATATATATATATATATTTCTTTATTTTAATTTTTCTATGTACAGATATAAGAAACACTTTTATTTTTGTCGAGTAATTATGTTAGGCGAGAAAGTAATCTTTATACATAAATATATTTTATACACAAATAAATTATTGAAATTTTTTAATATTTTAAACGAATATACACACATTCTTCTGCGAAAAATATAATTTCATTTACAAAAGTTAATTAAATTAACTTAATTAAATTAAATAAATTAGTTTTCTAATTTAATGCATAAACATGCATTGTCATGTTAAGAAATATAAATATCTTAATGGATTTATAGCAATTTTAATGTAGAATTTGTTGTAAATAAAATGAATCTTTATCAGATGTATTAAACTAGGCAAAACTAGCGCGAAACGTCTTCGTTTATCTAAAGATCTTTGCAGATGTATTCTATTCGATATTATAAGCAATCGCGCATGACATTACATAAATTCCTACCGAAAGCACAATATTTCTACGCGTCTCTGACGCAACGATTAAAAAGTATCATTCGCAAACGACAAAGCGACAATGATCGGTTTTGCTAAGTAATGCGCGATAATAACTCCCTTCGGCCAAGTTTTAATTGCCACCCTATGGGGATCTCGCATTCGCCTATGATACGCAGCAGCCAGCGTTAAGACTAGTTACGCCGATTTAAATAGATCGTGATCGCACCGGTCCCGTCATCGGACGAGATCGAAGGTGGAGATTCGTCCCGGCTTCGTAGCCGGTTAATTATAATGAATTATTCATAGTATCGTTAGACGTCATGGCATCGTCAGGCTGTCTCTCTCTCTCTCTCTCTCTCTCTCTCTCTCTCTCTCTCTCTCTCTCTCTCTCTCTCTCTTCCTTTTCTCTCCCTCTATCTCTTTCCTTCTCTGTCCCCAACTCCGGGCCGGCGTCGTGAGACGTTAAATCGTGGTGAAGCTGAGCGAAAGAACAAGAGGGAAAAAGGGCCCCGTAGGATAGACGGAATAGGTAGGTGTACTCGCGCGGGCATAAATTACACCTTCGGGAATCATATTAAGTTGAGGACGTGCACGGATATATGCTATTTACGAGCGGGGCCGGTTACGAGCGACACGATAATTAGCGTCGATTAGAAGCCTTTTCGACGCCGTCCGATGAAACGCTTTAATTATCGATTATGGGGGCTGCCACCAATACCGCGCGCGTCCGGCCGATCCTTGGGAACGTTGCTAGGAGGACCGTCGCTTCTTCTTCCACGTGCATACACACACCTTTGTGAATCTCCCGATATGGAACGGCCGCGCGGCGCGGCGCGGCGCGGCGTCTCGGTTGCTGCACGCTCGTTATTAAGTAGCGCATGGAGCGCCGAGGCGCGTGCTAGTTTGTAGGTATGGAAGTTACCGATGAGGGAACCCGGCCGAGCCCCAAACTCATCAATTCGGGCGAAACTTTGTCAGTGCTATATAGGGTGACTCGACACTCGCAGAGTAACGGTAATGCTTCGCGCCCAATTGCCTTTTAAAGCTACGACGTCGAACTTCTCAAAGTCGAAAGACTACTTCAATCTTGTAACTTACAAGATTGTGATTACAAAATTATGATGGGTGGAAAAGAATGTTTAGAATAGTAGGTATAACGTTAAACTAAATGCTACGATGATGTGCGGAAACTTTTGGGGAGATTAATCGAAAATCGTTTACTTTACAGAGAAAAAAATTCTTTTATAATTTCGTTTATAAAATTCTGTGTACTTGAATCTTTTAGTCAAAGGATAAATCGATATCAGGTTCTACAAAGAGACGGGGTTTGTATGTAATTAAATTAACGAAAGCTTAATTTTCTCTGTATCTCTGATCGAACTCTTTCGTCGTAACAGAAATTTGATCTGCGGCCTGATTGCGCGGGCTTGTTTTTAAAACCTGAAAAGCTGACGACAAAAGTGATTGCCTTTATCGAGTTTTCGCTAAGTGAAAATTGACACACGCGAAATCGCGAAAATCGAAAACTGTTCCTGTTTAGCAGGGGAGATATCGTTTACGTACTCGTATTAAATTCCGCGCTTGAAGTTGATGCGTTGCTATCGCTACGCGGAACGTCTACAAGGGTTGGCACGAGGCTAAAGCAAACGCTAAATAATTCATTAAGCTTTCGATAGCCCTAGCGGCAAACACACGTGCGGATTGCACGCATGGCTGTCTTCAAAAAGTTGAGAATCAAAAGCGGATCGCTGGAAAACGCGATATCGATATCAAACACACGTGATCGCGGCTCCGTTGGCCTCAATAAATCGCTACCTGTGTGGCATAAGCTGTCACGTCGATAAAAATTTGTCGTTTTTATTCGGTACAACAGTTTTTAACGCATCTGCATTTGATTTCCCTCTTTTTCTCATCTGCTCTCTGATTGTGCAGGCAGCGTGACGCTCCTGCAATTTGAAAATACTGTAAATTAGATCCTGCAACATTTTGATTCTCATTATAATAATAACACAGATCTGCGAAAAAAGAGGTTCAAAAAGAAACAGAAGAATAGTCATTTCTTACGTAGTTCTCGATGCTGAATTCGAATCTGGCCTCAATTTCCCTAGCACGTCAGAATTCCGAGGTATCCTAATCTAAAAGTGCAAAAAAACGCTGTTTTTGGGCGATTTTAGACGATTCACGATCTCGCCAGAATTTTCTAATCACTACACGCACTTATTTCATTAAAAAGTTTAACATTAAGCTTTCGAATCGATTTTGATTTGTCGCGATTAGATTTTTTTTCGCCGAGATACAGCTAATTGAATTTTACGCTTTATAAAGCCAATGTAGCAGTCATATAGTCCACTTTCAGAATCTAAATGACTAAAAATTTATTGGAATTGCTTGAAAATGTTTATTTAAAGGTTTTCAGGATTGCTGATTACGAAAAAAAAAGCATAAAATTCAATTAGCTGTATTTCAGCGAAAAAAAATTTAATCGGGACAAACCAAAATCGATTCGAAAGCTTAATGTTAGTACTTTTTAACGAAATGAGTGCGTGTGGTGATTAGAAAATTCTGGCGAGATTGTGGATCGTCGAAAATACCCGAAAACAGCGTTTCTTGCACCTTCAAGTTAGGATATCTCGGAATCCTGACGTGCTAGAGAAATTCTGAAGCCAGATTCGGATTCAGCATCCAAAATTACGTCGGAAATGACTTTGGTCTTTGATTCCTGACCCTCGCTGGAGTAATCAGTAGTAACGCATCGCGATGCGTTTGCATTAATATCAAGTTAGCTCCAGATTCATTTTCATTAAGCGAAAATCAACTTCGTATTTACTAAGAAATCCCCCGAGTTGCGAGAGAGGAAGATGGAGGAAACGCGATAGCTGCGGGAGTTTTCGTGTAAACAGGATAACAGGAAGGACAACGGGGAAAGAGAACAAGAAGTGTCGCAAGAAAACGGAGGAAACGGAAGATAAGGGCGGGGGAGGGGAGGTGCTATTTACTCTCGGTTTTCGGGGATGTTACTGTATAACCGTAAACGAAATTTTCCAACGGCAGCTGAGAGATCGGGAGGAGGGGGGAGGATTACATGGCGAGTTTGCATGCAAAGGAATACGGGAAAACGCGTCGTCCGCCCTAAAATCGAAATCGCTCCGCGGCCGACGTTATGTGCCCGCGACGCAACGACGCCAGACACACCGTAATCCGCTTCCTACGCGTACGAGCGCAGCGGTCACCCCGTCTCGCCGCCGTTCTCCTTAGCGCGTCACGTCGTTGGCCCGAAACGAGCACGTAAGAGAGACATACGTGGACGCGCATGTACGACTGCCAGAACGACGAACGAACGGCGTTGCCGTTGGCACCGTGCGCGCGCGAGATAACAGTGGTGGTAAGTGCGTGGCGTTGCGTTGCGTCGCGACGACGACGTGAATCGTCGCCGTCGCCGTTGTTGCGACAGCCAGTGGTGGCGGTGCGACGTGGTGGGACGCGGCAGCGGCGGCAGATTCGTACGTGACCCGGTGCGGCAGGCAGGACTCAACCGGCGCTACTCGACTTCACGAGCGTGCAGATCAGTCGAGTCGCGAACCTCGGAACGAGCTGCCGCGTGCGCGTTCCTGC
The DNA here is from genome assembly GCA_021460005.1 of Tetramorium alpestre. Classification (NCBI taxonomy): domain Eukaryota; kingdom Metazoa; phylum Arthropoda; class Insecta; order Hymenoptera; family Formicidae; genus Tetramorium; species Tetramorium alpestre. Next base: position 607,517 of record JAJVSH010000025.1, read on the forward strand.
CTCTCTTTCTCTCTCTTTTCATCTTGCGTTCCTCCTCTCTTTCCGTTTCCCTGGAGTACCCCGTCTGTCCCCATCCTCTCTCTTTCTTTCTTTCTTTCTCTCTCTCTCTCTTTCGCTCTCTCCCCGTCTCTCCCCGTCCTCGCGCTGCCTTCTTCCGTCTTGCCTCTCACGGTTCGTTTTTACGTTGTCATTTGTTCCTCTCCTCGTCGCTCCTACCGACCGCGCGATCCGCTCCGTGATTTCTCTCCTCTTCGTTCCTTCGCTCCTCGCCGTCTCCCTACCCGCCGTGGGATAGTCCGTCCGTCTCCCCTTCTGCGTCTCACCTGCCGGCTAGCCCCGTCTCGGTCACGTACACCACCCGACTTGATGCTCGTCCTCCTTCTCTCGCCCGCGGCCGCGAAGCACGTACGACGCGGCTGGCAGGTCCGAGTCCGGTCCGAAAGCGCTCGCAGGACCAGCCGCCGCGAGGATCACCTGCCAAACGCAGTGGATGTGCGTTAGTATCACCGTCTGGATCGCTGGGAGGGCACCGTCGTCGGCGACGATAACGCGCGAGACCCGCGCTATCGTTATCGAGGCTGGAGATTAACGAGAGGGGAGATCCTCTTCCTTCGGCCGCCGCTCTTTCGCTCGAGCGCGTCGACGGGTGGCCGGCGATTCTCTCCGCTGATGATCCATAACGTTTCGTGCTCGGTGGATCCAGCCTCGCTCTCTCTCTCTCTCTCTCTCTCTCTCTCTCT
>JAJVSH010000025.1:608416-688967 GCA_021460005.1 Tetramorium alpestre
CTCTCTCTCTCTCTCTCTCTCTCTCTCTCTCTCTCTCTCTCTCTCTCTCTCTCGTTGAGCGCGCGCTCTCCTCCAGGAAGCCATCCGATCGATCTTCATCGCGTAAATGATCCATACAGTTGGCGGTGATCGCCGTAGCACTTTTGCGCGTCATGCTGAAGCAAGGTGTGTTTATACATCGCGAGGCTCTCATGCTAATTTCCCACCCGAGTGTCATTAATATCCTTCGCCCCGGCGCGTATTGCGCGCGAACGTGATAATTCTCGCTCGTTAATGTTTCATCCTACCGGTATGTACAGTTTGCACCGACAATCGACCGAGTTTATTTAAACGGCAAAGTTGCCCATGCACGACGTCGAATGATCGTTTATCAAAACTTATTTCGCACGCAAATCCGGGAATTACGCGCGACCGTGAAAGTAATGAAAAGCAACGTACACTCGAGACACCTGAGCTCTCCTCCGCGCCGCGCTATTCGTCGCGTCGCGCAACACGAAGCTCGCATAAAACCCCACTCGCTACTTTTCCTTCCTTTTTTTTTCCAGCCTCCACACCGTCGTTTGCGTCAGTGTGATTAGCCGCACCGATATCTGAAATTCAAATCGCGCTATTTCCATCGTACGTGGCCCCGAACACAGGGAGCACTCTTTTTCCGCGTATCTTTTGACATTTAGACGCACGTACGAGGGACACGCGTGTCTCATTTTACGCCACTGTAATCGTCCGCGGGTGTCGTTATCATTTCTTTGTAGGAAATTCTTAGTCGAGATTGTAACGAGTCAATCAGGTTTGGCGGTCGATTGCGTCAAGTCGCGTCGTCGTTCACCGGGATCGTTCTCGGGGAAGAGGATAAACTACGGCTCGCATGCCTATCCATCGCGTCGTCGGACGGGGGTATACATTGTAAATTACCGTTCTTGCCGGCAGCCGTACTTAGGCGCACCTGGGCACGGCGGAAGGTGCAAATGGTCTCGAATTGCTCGGTAAGAAGGAGGTAATAATAGCGCCTACCATTTGATACCTCCGCCGCTTACCGCTGGTGGCTGGGAATTATAGGCGCGCGCTCGCGCGTCGATTCGTCCGATAGATAATTTTCAACGTGTAATCCAGGCTTCTCTCGGCGCCGCTTATTCGTTTTCGGAGCGAGACGAGAGGCGCTCTTCGCTCGCGTGGGTTTCGCACGCGCGCGGCCCCTCTCGCGCGTTCACGCGAGAAAAAAATCCGCGCACTGCGACCATCGCGCATCGCGCCGCCGCGCCGCGCCGGATGATTCCGTTATAAAACGTGCGCCGAAGGCGATCGCGCCTTTCTGAAATCGATTGGCTCTATCGCCGATACGGAATCGGAGCCGCGATCGAGTATGACCGATGTTTAGATGCACCGCATCGATCCGACAACGGATTATAGTTTTGATTTCATTTTCCCGCAGGCAGGCATTAGTTCTGCCCTGTTAAGAAAAAAAGCCTTTGAAAAAATTGAAAATGAAATCATATTATGGTTTTTGATGTTATTTTCTTGGATTTTTCCAAGTAAGAAAGTCTTATCTCCATTTTTTATGCTTTTAAATTGATGATTACTAACAAATAAATCAAACTTAATTTGAAACTAAAAAAATATCTCAAGTATAAATTTTTGAAACAAGAATGTCTTATGTCTAGATTGAATTGGCATAGAAAGTTTCTTTTTTTCAATATAGTATAATATTAAGTCTTAAAGTTTTAAAATTACTTAATATATTAATTAATGCAATCAGCTAAATATTATTAAATCCTGAAAAATTTTTTATTTTTGAGAATAAGGCTTTCTTTTTTAGGAGGGCAGAGTTAATGGCAGTTTTGCCATTAGAGTGTTTTTTTAAATGTTGTATGCATTTTTGTGTAAATTGAATTTATTTAATCACATTAATCAATCGATCCAATTACGCGGTTAATTTTTTTCAATGTTCTGTAATAAGTTTAAAAACTCGTGGTTGTTTCGTTATGAATTTTTCATTAACTTATGGCTGCCGTTAATTCCTGAGCACCTTACAATTATTCGTTTCTCTATAATTTAGACATAATAGAGTATCTCACTGGCTCCATAAAGTCTTGATATCTATGTAGTGCGTTTGTATAGCATAACTTGTTATGTAACAAATTACTGAAATTTCATTGCCCATGAAGGGAAAGTGTTACGAAACACGTAGAGAATTTCGCATCGGAACAATTAGCGTAGGGTTGGGTTCTACGTTGGAATACCCGTAGGCTGTTATATTAGGAGGCCACCAATTAGGAACACGTTTGATTGCTAGTTAACTCGTTAGAAGACACGCTATTCCGCCTGAACTAAGCTCAACCCTTTAACCGAGTCATTTCATAATCGAATACTCCCTTGAAAGTGTCTGTGCGCTTACAATCTAATAGTTCTCCGATACAACTGACATGGTGATACAACTGAAGATAGAGATTGGACAAATAAAACAATTAACAAGCGGATGCGCAAAACAAATCATTGCAAAACTGCAAAGAAGATATAAAGGAGGAAAGTCATTAAGGAAAATAAATCTCTCGTTGCACTAAGAATATTTTGTGAACAATTATTGATTGTGCAGTCGTATTTGATGACAATTAAAATATCTTAAGTCACGCTGTATTTTTGATACACAAAGAAGTCTTTGCATACTCGAGGAAATCTGAATAACAAGTCTGTACGCTCGGTACAGCTTCAGCTCTGTAAACGCGTAATTTCGCGCGAGGCATCGTTTAACGCGTGCGCGCGCGCGATGATCGGCGAGTTCTTCGTGTCGGAAAATGATGCAACTTGTTGACGCCGGCCTGTCTTTATATAAGTCCCGACTGTGACGGCGCATTTATCTTTCACTTTAAACGCGCGAGCTGGTGCTCCGCGATATCGGGATACGGATTTGCCGGGATAAAACCGATTTCCGCGATAGAAAGTCGAGAAAGGTTCGGGAAAGGTTGCGGTCAACGCGGCCGAACAGATTCGCACACGTTTTATCGAGACGACTGACGTTTTCGTCCTGGCATCTTACTTCAGAATCGCCTCTCGCAAATGCTGTTTAAGGCATTCTGCGTCTGAATCACGAGGGATCCGCGCCTCGTCGATTCGGATGAGATCACGCCGCGATTGCTTTCTTTCGCGCTGACGATTTCGCTAGCGGTAGCCGCCCAAGGACGATGAATCATTAGATGCTGTTTCCTTCGTAAGGGGCGAAAAGGCGCACGCACGAGGGAAGCGTGAAATCGATAACGTTGATACCTTAAAATGCGAATTTTTACATAATTGACATCCTGTTCTCTCTAGAAATGAATTAGTGGGAATTTGACTGATTTTGTCAGTGAATTCATCTTTCACTGATAAACAGTGATTATTGTCACGCGTGACGCTGAGTATGATTGAGCACCACTATAATTCTAACTGCGTCAAGCAGTGAAAACTAAAATTCGCTAAATAATTCAATGACTAGACACTGATTACCAGTGGTATACTGATCACTGATATTTAATATACACTGATAATTAGTGATTATACATTGATTCATTTTTAGAGAGTATCTTGCATTTGATTGTCCATAGTTTCCACATTTATCCATAAAAAACAATTTTTTGTCCACTCTGCAAAAAGAAATTAAAAAAACCCGCTCCCAGATTTCTGGGAAGCGTGATTCATCAGCGTTCTCGAAAAAAGTAACATTACTTCTTGCAATGCTGCCATTTGCGCATCGTTTTCGTCTCTTCAGATATATTTACGCAAATTTATTCTATATTTGCTGACCTGCATAATTAAATTTTATTACGCTGATTGCTCTTAATGGCAAATCCAAGCTCTAATCGGAGCATAATTGTGCTTGGCGGAAGAGTTAAATCGGGCACACGTGCGCGCCGATAACAATCAAATGATTTTTGCCACTTATCGAGGAAGTATTCAGGGTATCCTTTCAGTCTTCCATTAGAAACACTACTCGACGAGGGGGGACGTGGCGCGCCGAGGGTGGCGTATCGCGCGCAGGCCGCATTGTAATCGCGGCGCAGTCGCTCCGATAATCGTTTTATGACGAATGTGAAAGAAACACTTTGTCCAAAGGGGTTCACCTCATACGCGGAACGGAAGCGTGACTCACGAGTGGCTCGGGCTTATCGGCTCCTCGGCACGATAAAAAAAGTCCCTGGCGCCGCCGCCGCCGCCGCCGCCGTCACGTTTGTATAAACCGTGGGGTAACATGGGGTGGCAAAGTGCCATGGCATAAGAGAGGAAGTGCTTCCGCGAGCGACGCGAGGCGAGCGTATTTTTATCTCTCGTCCTTCGTAAAGGCATACCCCGGTGTCTAATGTATTAATGTCGGAAAGTAAAATCTCGACGCGCGCGCGCGTGCAACCCCGGTATGTATCGCGTTGACATTTCATTTGCGTGACTATTCGAGAAGACATGATTTATGACGCAAGGTTGATTTGCGATGCGTTAGTGAAACGTGCACGGAAATATCAAAAAGGTTTATTTACGTCTGAACGATGGCCAAGATCTCTAACACTCTACTCTCGGGAATTTGTTTAAGATATCAGTTAACATGGAAACTGTGATTTGATAGTAATAACTACTTGACCAAATCTTATCGGAATGTTCAATCTTGTACTGAAACTTGGGCTGATTTTTATTTTTACGTTTCTATACTTTGTACGACGTCCTCTTATTTGCATGCAGCATTCGTGACTGAACATAAATCACTTTTGCTCGACATAAAAAAATGTCGAAAACAAATAAATGCGCAATGAAGGACTATTACATCGTCAGCGCTCTTGTTAATAAGGTATACAGTCCTCTTTATTCATTTCCAGTTAAAAATGAAATGACTTTAGCGTGGAAGCTAATTCGATAACGGTATTAACTCACTTGAAAATTACATGCTTGCATATTATATGTATACAAAGAAAAGGTATATACGTCCGCAATTCAGTAGAACGAAAGGGGTTAATGCACACGCGCGTACGTGCGCACGCAAGCGACAGTTCCACCTTTTGCAAGGTTGCTCTTGGGCGGCGGGCGGGCGCGCGAGGCCCATTGTCCTTATCGTCGTTAATAATTCATTTGATTTTATTTGGCCGACGCGCGTCCTGACGCGCTTTATTTGGGATTAGATTCGCATGGCGATGCATTCAAGCGGATTTCTCGCGAGACTCCGTTGCTCCTTGTCGCTCCGCGTGCGCGCCAAAAGAGAAAATCTCCCTCTCGTTACAGTCTCTTGCCTTCCTTATACTTTATTGCATAAATAAAGCACGAGCTGCTGAGTCCGAGCGATCCTTTACGGTGGTCGGGGAAATGGGGGAGGAAAAGGGGGTAAACACAGTTTTGCGGATTAGCAATGCTAACGTAATCAAAGAGAAGCGAGATGTTTTCCTGTCGAGCGATTAAACAATGTCTTCAGACGTCGAAAAACATTGCGGCTTTCATTCTCCGAAAAACCGTGCGCGCGCGATAATTAACCGCCGAAGAAAATCCCCAAGAAGTGAGATTTTACAAAGTAATCTCATAATGCCGTAATACAGTACAGTACTCTGCTACGCTTCGCTATACTTTCGACCTCAGTTTATCTAACTTTACTCAACCATCTTTAGAATCGTAATAGACATTATCTTGCTGTTGCAACAAAACGAGCAACAGCGCTTTTATCAACTATATTTGTGCAGATGCAGATTTAACCAAAGCATGTCGAGATCCGTTATTGTCTGTTTTAAGTGTGCGCTAATCTTTGTGCATTGATTTATTTTATAATGTGCGCTATAATACAGCAAATTAGTAATGTAATGAAGTAAAAGGGTAAAGTTATAGAAGATTTTTTTTATTCTATTCCAACTATGACAAATTAACAAAGTTGCCAAGATGAAATATATTAATTGAGACATCTCCATTTATATATACATATATGTATCTAAAAAAAGATTATATATTAATATTATATATACATTTTTAATAGTTATATATACAGGGTGTCCCAGAATTGTCGCGCCAATTTTCGTGACCAGGTAGAGCGGACCAAACTGAGTCGAAAACTCCTCTACCATTTTGCAATTTTCGCAATAGTTAACGCAATATTAATTGTTAAAAACCTCCGTATTAGGCCGGCCTTCCGCCGAATACAAGCGCGCGGCGAGATACGACCGCCCAGCGTCATTGTTCCCAAGATCGCGAGGAGTTGTTTACTACACGCGGCAATGCCTAAAAGCGGCGGTTTTGATTATCCCCCTATTTTTTGCCATTTTTGAAAACAACTCGCGGTCTTGGTAACAATGACGCTGGGCGGTCGTATCTCGCCGCGTGCTTGTATTCGGCGGAGGGCCGGCCTAATACGGCGATTTTTAACAATTAATATCTCGTTAATTATTGCGAAAATTGCAAAATGGTAAAGGAGTTTTCGACTCAGTTTGGTCCGCTCTACCTGCTCACGAAAATTGGCGCGACAATTCTGGGACACCCTGTATATATATATATATATATTAATTTATTCGAATTATGTTACTGATAATAAACATATACTTTGCTCGTGTTTTGAAAATGAATATATATATATATATATATATTTAAGAGTTAAATGTCGATGGACGATAATTCTATTTTTGTAAACTAAGGAATGACACAAGTTCTTTTAGTTTTCTATATTTTTCTATATATACATACAATATATATGTATAATATAGATATATTTCTACGTTTTCCGACGTAACACAAATCCGAACATTCACATAGAATCAAAAAAGATCGATTCATCGATCAAGCATGACTGAAACAAAGAGACTCGAAGCAAAGTGACGTTACCTTTTTAACATTGTCAGTTTTATTTCACACCTGCTTCAATTTTGTCTGCGGAACAGCAAAGAAAGGAGTGAGAAGGGAAGGGAAGGGTTTTTTCATGAGAAAAAGGTGCGCAGTGAAGTAGACGATACCACGGAAAGGCGGAATATAAAAGGCTGCACGAGGTTTTATCGCACTTGCTGAGCTAACCGTTTCACATGCTTCGTGCGGCATTTTGTTTTTTGTTTATTTAAAATTGAACGTGAAAAAATCACACGATAACCGCAAATCTAATTTTGATGCACGAAGTCTGTTTAAATGTCAAAACGAAAATTCGAGAGCCTTGGTTCTCCTCAGTTTGGATTGTACAATTTTCATCCACAAATAGTGTTATACTTGTAAAATTGATCTTTTTTCTTATGTAGTTATCATATATATTGTATATTATAAAGAGCTCGATAAATTTTATACTATACATGTTTATCTGCATTAATCATCATAATAATATAATTAAGATTTCATCATTTATAAAACTGCTATAAGAGTTTTATAGATTTCCTATCAAGAACATTTAAAAATATTATATATAAATATGATATTTGTTTTCTAATTGCATCAGCTTGCAAAATGCAGCATGCAATTAAAATGCCTCTTTAAATACCTAAAATATTTCCATTATTTTGATATGATCCATTTTGTTTTTAAATCGATACCCGTATAATATAATTATTAACATGATATCATGGGTATAAACTTTGATAAACTTAAACCAAAAGATTTAACTACTATATAAACTAAACAAGAACAAAGTGTTAGAGAGGAAAAATACATTGCCAAGGTAGACACATATCGGTTCTTGCTACAGTCACTTTGCGATATCTATATCGAGAAGTGCAAAACAATGGTTGGCTGTGTCACTAATTTATTGAATTACATCCGGCATGTGCAGGTGTGCAGCAGTGCGCACTTTTTCACCTTCTTTTCTAACTTTACACAATTAGGTCACTTAACATTTTCGTCACTGTGGTAGTTTTTTTATTTATGCTGCTACTGTTTCGTATAAAACAATAATCAAAATCGCGTAACTTGCTCTTTAATTGATTTGGCGATTTTTAATGCTAGAAGTACGTTTAATTATGGCGATAGAACGATACTAACAGTTTATCGTATAAACGGAGAATAGATATAAATGTATGATGTTAAATTTGCCAAGATAACTGTTCAAAAACAACACTATTCATTAACTATTTATCTTTGAAACGTTAAAACTCGATACGCGCAACCAATCATAGTTATTTTCGAACATATGGAAAGATTTATATGATTTGTTACTTTTATTGACAAACTGTGGAAATACATTCGACCACGATTTCATGTTACCATTCACCACGATATTGTACTCCATTCCGCTTTAGTTATTTAAACGATGAAAACAAATATGTTTCATACGAATATGTTTCCGGATAATTATAACTGACTGTATACGTAATAAATTTTCATTGTAAATAATCGAAAAATAGATATGTATATGCGGAAAAAAATTCGTTCTCACAAATCGACTCTTAGGACAACGATTCTTCAATGCTATAATTATTATTAATATATAATTAGATAAATCGTCATATTAGAGTCATAAACGTAAATTAGGTATTTTACTTGCCAACAAATCGTTGTTCATAACGAGAGATGGACTAAGTAATTTGAAGCCAAAACATATTACATCGCATAGCTTCGCGAAACGGAATTTCCAATATTCCGTTACGGAACTTGGCCAAGGTTGTTCCTCCCGAGTATGTTTTGCCGCAGAAGTGCGCAGACAAAGAATAAAAGTCTCGTCGCCGTGTTTCGCTGTATCGAGGCTTCCAGCTGCGATTTGTCCTAATTCATTTCTCTGTCAGCGGCCATTTCTTTTTCTGGATGGAATAAAGGATGGCCATATATCTCCTTTACGGAGAGGAAATCGATGTAGCAATTAATTATGCGATAAGTGGTTTATCGTTTTTGTTTAAATCGACATTTTTATACAAATCCGATTTTTTACATGTCGGCGAACAAAGGAAATTTGCTACGCAAAAACGATACTGGTAGGCCGCGCGTGCATCTCTGTAGATCGAACAAAACCGCGTTCATGAATACTTTCATAAGCCACTATGCATTATAAAACTTCGCGGTAAATCAAATTGCGTTAAAATAATGAGCTGAAAGTTTCGCGGAGTTTGATAACTCCGAAACTCTTGACAAATACACTGCCGTGCGCGCCGTTCCTCATTTAACATAGCTTTTTACGCTCTGGCGTATGTTTCGGCATTTATTCTTCAAGCACTGAGGGGGCGTCTTCTTTGTCGTGAAACGTCGCTGAGATCAATTTCAAACTGCGAAGCGAGATGCAGTAACTTTTTCTTGGAGTTAAAAGGTCGGAACGCCTTTTGCTCGGCTTTTACATGAAAGAAACCGGAAAGCGCGTCGGTTTCAACTACTCCAACTTGAAGATACTTTTGGTATCTACTTTAGAGAGATTTATATAAAATAAACTGAGTGCTCTCAGTTTCCGTAATAATTTCAAATTCAGTTTATTAACCAAACTCTTAGATTTACACTAACAAACAAACTAATCTTACAATAGAAAATTTATTTTTTTTTCTCGAGCAAGTCTTGGAAATCCATTCTTGGATTCGAAATCCGTTTTGATATAAAGCATACTTTTTGCTACTTTTTATGTAGAATATCTAAAATTTTATGCATTTCTCTTTAATTTGGAATTTATTAATTTATTATTCTTTTACATGAAATGTGATCATTGAAACTATATCAGCTTAACATTTCTCGACGTTAAATTTTATAATAAATAAATCGAATTACAAATCGAACTGAAAATTGACTTGATTGCAAGTGAAAATTACTTTAAAAAAAAACCTCTAGAATTTCACAGCCGCCTATATTTCACAATTTAAACGTAACAACTCTCTCGCACTGAAAAGATTTATCGACAGAATAAAGATAAAAGAATCCATAGGAAGTAGGAAAAATATGAAGCGTCAAATAAGTACAAAGCTCTTATTTCTAGTTAGAACGTAAACGCGTTTCCAGCAAAAAAAATTCGCAAGTTTTGTTGAAATTCTATCGTTGACACTCCGACGCGTTATGTCGATACACTAAACGAGCAACAGGTACGAGAGCAGTATAAATCAAGAGCTAACAATTGAAGCGCATTAATTCTCGCATCACGGCCGTCGTGTTCGAAGAAACGGCTGATAGCCGAAGGTCGTCGATTCCACTCCTCGATTGGCTCGGTATGAAATGTGAGGCTCGGGGCTTAGAGACGCCGTGTAGAGCGCTCGGCCAGTAGACAGATATTCCGCTGATAAGTCGTAACGTGATAACGCGACTGTTCACGCGCCGCAGTTTCTGTCAACGCGACAAAATGCCTCGCTGCGTGAATTTTCGCCGCGATCGTCTGCGAACGTAAAGCAAATTGTCGTCGCTGCGTTGGCTGCCGTTACTGGAGTAAGTCATTATTATTGTCACGCTTTTGAAATCATTTCAGTTAGATCTGCGTGGTATCAATTATCAAACAGTTTGCGCAAATGTAAAGTACAATTTTTCACTAGAATTCACTAAGCGTTAATACGATATTATACATGAAAATGGAAACAAGGAAATAAAATGTATAGATGTGTCCTTAAGGCTCTCTTTGGAGAAATGTCGCAATTTTCATTTGCTACTTATGAAATCTTTTAATCGTCAAATCTTTTCAGTATTAAACTGCACTGGAAAAAAATTCTGGTTAAAAACGGACGAATTAGAAAATATTGTAGGATTAATCAAATATTCTGGTTATAATAATTTATAAAGTATTGAGTTCTATTATAATAACCAGAATATTTGATCAATCTTACAATATTTTCTATTTCGTCCGTTTTTAACCAAAATTTTTTTCAGTATATAAATGTGAAAAACTTTCTTTGTATCTACAATGTACTTTGACGTTGATTAATGTTGACGTTCAATAATTGATATGTGTTCGCAATATATGATTATGATATTAGACACTCGAATCTAGCAATTAAAGACAACTTGAAATTTATATCGACTTTAACGTCTGATTAACATGGAGAGAAAGTTCAGGAGTTTCAACGATGTCAATGGGTATTAAAACGATTGATATAATTAGAGGAGTATCGCGATTTTTAATTGCTACTTGTTTGTGATTCTTTGATCATCAAACTTTTTCAATATTAGTTACGCTGCAGATAAAAACTCTTTTGTATCTATGATATATTTAATATTGATTAATATTAATGTTGAATATATAATTAACACGTGTTTGCAAATTATGTACGAACATGATATTGCAGACACGCGAATCCGACAGTTAAACGCAACTTGAAAATAATATCGATTTTAACGTCTGCTTAACATCGAGAGAAAGTTCAGGAGCCTCCCCACTGTACAAAGTCTCATAGCTCTCTGTAACGCATGATATCTTCATTTCGATTTATCAGAGGATCGAGAAGGAAGAGCCGAGTGAAGTGCCGCGGCAGAAGTGCGCGCAGTCGCGCACAGTGATACATAGTCGTGTACAAATATATTTTTCTAATATCTGGAGAGAGAAACTCCTGATCGAGTCTCACGATCTATCGGGCGTGAGCGGTCGATCGAAGTGGCGTCGATACGGGACAAGCTCGACAAGTGCGTGGCGGACGGCGACGTGAGAGTCGGTAGTATGACCAAGATTCGGTGCAAGATCTGCGAGCTCCTCGGCAAGGAACAAGGCCTGAATCACGGACTGAGCCATCCGTGCCACCTGACGAACCTGAATCACCTCAGGCCGGGGTTAAACAACAGTCCGCTTCCTAACATGAACTACTTGAACCACGGCTTGCTCAATGGCCTCTATCTTCCGCAGCTCAAGGACATGATGCTCGCCGCCTACTTGCTCAGAGGTAAAGATCAAGATATATGTCGGCAAGGGACACGCGATTTTTAAACTATATAAATAGTTCTGATTTATTCAGCATCAGTGATTTTATTTACTAATAACAGATACAGCAGTTGTTTACAATTTTATAATTTGCTCAAAGGAGCCACGATAAAATATGGAAACTTGAATATTCGGAACCTTTAAAAATATCTCATTGACTATTGATATTAAAGATTTTGTTTTTAAATTAAAACAAGCTTGCGGAAATATAATTACGTTATATTTTACTTTACTTTTGTATTACACTTTAGTATTAAATTAAGGCAGCGATATATCGAGCATGAAATACACGGTTTAATCGACGGTCAGTTAGTATCGGTAATTTATTTAATTTACTCGGTGCACGATGATTCAGTTCAGTGGATAAATATGAAAACAGCTGATATTTCAATTTTTTTGCGATAATTAAAACTCGAAAGTAGAAATAGTATCATGACAAACAATTACATAATTAATGCGATTTAATTGACGGGCAACCAGTAATTCAAACTGGAGTATGTAACTCAGTTAAATACATAACGATTTTACTCATTGAGGATCGGTATTATAATTATAATCTTTTATATTGTTTGCGTTTGCCTTGAGAAAATGCGTTGGTCGATTAGAGCGATTAAAAAAAAAAATTTGCTGGAAATTCTCTTAATATAAAAACGTCAATCGATCAATTTATTTTATACGTGATTATTTACTTCACTGATGATAAATATTAAAATCGATATCTTACAATATTATTAAATATGTAGTTGATCAAAGAAATGCATCGGCGATATAAATGGTTTAACCAATGAAAAGAATTCCAAGTGGATCGCGTTTATATATCGATCGCGTTTTATTTGCCTTATTTGATTTCGATTTTATAGCTCCAAATATAGACAGTTTTTTTTTCGCGACACTTATACTTTGGCATAAAAATCGCGTCGGGACGTATCGAACGCGATGTGACATGAAAATCTTAAGCGCTAAGAAACCATAAATGTTTTTTCGACAACGCATTTAACTGTTTTGATGTGTAATAATTTTACCCGCTAATTTTTCTTTTTTGTTATCTTATTATTGCCGTGACGGCAATTTCTTTAACAGAGTTATTACATACATTATTTTAAAGGATAATCATGCAACTTGATGAGCTTTAATTGAAAGCGAGTAAGATTATTATTATTATTATCATAACAAGTCTGCATATTATTAGAAGGAATCTAATTGCTCATTATCGACATATAATACGCTACTCCCTTTTTGTTTTCATTAATATTTTATCGGATTTATTATTACGCGAATTGGCTCGAGTCTCAATCGTACTTATCGATAATCGCGAATATGCGCCTTTCGTCTTTCTTCAGCGTTACAAAATGCGTATCGTTATCGCGTTTCCAACAAGCTGAATTCACGCAAAACGAGCGCGTATCAATCGGTAATCCCCAAGACGCCTCACCGCCCAGACGTTTCGCTTTATTCTCGCGTGGCTGCCCTTCGAGATCGGTTTATTCGCAACGTTACAGCCGCGCTCGCAGGACAAAAGTGATATCTCACCGTGCTCCGTTTCAGCGTAAAAGCGCGGGACAAGAACTCTAAGTCACCGAACGAACGGCTGAATAATAAATGCGCGCCATCTCCAGTTCAATTTTGGACCAGCAATGATATATTTTTCACATCGCTCGCGGTAGGAGAGAATCGTATTTCATTGACATTTTGTAACGTTCGGCGTTATTATTAATATACCTGACGCGATTAGCTGAAATGGTGAAATGTTTTGCCAACGATGGTTTTAATATGCTCCTATTAATGTACATCACCTGAATTTGTATTATTCGGCGTGCGCCAGAGTGTACCGTAATACGAATTTGTTTTAACTATTCGCATAAATCTTCCGCCGCTCAGCGACACGAAATGAAATGTGAAATCTTACCGCTGGAAGCCGAGATAATGGATTATCATTAAAAGAAGATGAAAACGTTATTACATTATATATTACATTAACAAGAATTTTCCGTGCAATATTGGACGAATCAAATATGATGGAACGTTCCGAGCTTGCGTACAATGTCTAAAGGTGTTGTTTGATTCTCCGCGCTTTTCAAATCTCCGGACGTTTTATTTTCACATCGCGCAACATGCAACATTCGAAATATCGTACACGATCGATCATTCGCACTCGTCGTTATCCGCTGGAATCGGTTCGCGCAGTTTACAAATTAATTAGCTGGATCGTACGATCGAAGGACGGCGCAATCCGAAACGTGATCTCGCGCCGCGAACCGCACTGTGAATCCGCACGAGCACGCTATCGACCAGCAGCGGCCGCGTAACCATATCATTCAAATATTGACAGCTGCATTCTACGGCTCGCCACCGGTATTCCTCGTATCGCCGATTTTTATCGCGAACCGCCGATCGATACCCCGGTCGTGTCGGCCGAGGCGGCGACAGCGGCGGCGGCTCCATTGCCGAGGATATGCTCTTTCATTCGTCCGCGAAGTCGTTCATTTCTGCGCGAACATTCGCGCATGTCGGTCTGATTTTATGATAACGTTGGTGGTCGGCTACGCCAAATCGCCGCGCAAATATGACATGCACGATACTTTATTCGCCGTTCCCGTCTGCAGCCCCCTCCGCGCAGCCCCATTTCCCGATTTTCCGCTCCCTCGACCGCATATTTTGTTTGCTCGTTGATCTTGGCGAATTTGTATGTACGTTCTCTCGGCACGCTGTTGGGGAAAATGTATCGCGAGCACGCCGCGAAATATAGCGGGCTCGCGCGCACTAAAGCAAGGTCAAAATTTGCATCCATCTCCATTTATGGTCAATTCATCGCTCGGCGTCAACGTTTTAATAGTTAACAACCCTTTTACATCCGTTACCTTCGATCATGTCGACGGAGACACCAAGATGCAAATTCACTTTGTCTTATTTTCTATTTATCGTGCCGTGTATAAATTAATGAGAAAGAAGCCATCGATCGACGCATCATATACAGGGTGTTTCTTAAAAACTGCCCACTAACTACGTAACGTTATTCCTTATCCAAAATTGAGTCGAAGAGTCCTGAACCATTTTTTCCCTATAATGCTTTAATAAAACAGTAATTATATTGAATAGAGTTAATCTAATCGGCATCATTTTTTAGAAGGATTGAAAAAAAATGTTTCAGGACTTTTCGACTCAATTTTTGAAGAAAATAACGCTTTGTAATTAGTGGGCGGTCTTTAAGAAACACCCTGTATAATTATAATTATCGTCACACAAATCAATTTGTTGCGATGGTTCGTCAAATATTTGACTTTTAATGTAGCTGCAAGTTTCCAATATCTGATACGATATTCTATCGTATTTTATCACTCGCGGCTTGTTGGTGTAAATTTCGTGAAATAAATATCGTAAATAGATTTACAACAAAGAATACATTAAAGAGAATATCATCTCTCAGGCAACCAATCAACAAAGGAAAACAATAGAGTTTATTTCGTTTCTGTGAACTGTTTGGGCGCGCAATGGTCATCCAATAACATCGCGATTCGAATATATTTGTATAACTGTTTGTTGTTTCCATATTGGTTTTGTTATTGACGCGTTAAAGTGGTTTCTTGCTCGCGATAGCATGAACGCGCTCTGGACAATCTCGCACGTAATAGTGTGAAATGGATTAAAAGGTTTTATTTTTTTCCGCTTTTTTTTTTAAGTCGGTTTAGTTGTACTTCGATTTCAAAAATATATTTACACTTTGTAGATTGTAATCAGTGTGCTTATCTTGGTTTTATACAAAAGATACATCTTTTGTATAAAACCAAGATATAATCTTTTACTATCACGCGATTTTATTCAGCTGTATATTCATTATATTATTTAATCGAAAAACGCATAAATTTCATTCGATAATTACATTGCAGTGTATAATAAACAGTTGTGATTAAATTCTTTGAGCATTCGTTGTAGTAGGAAAAACATTGGAGTTTTATGCGGGGTAATATAACAAAGCCAGTAAGGAGGTTTCAAACGAGAAAAGACGAATTACGTGTCGATAATTGGAAAGAAATTTCAATTTCTGAACAAAGAGTAAAAAAATACGTATCATATGTAAACTTGCTAGACAAGAGAAATTTCGGCAGTCGGAATATTTTTCTTTCGATAAAAGGATATCATATTTCTAGCAGTATCTTATCATCAATATTAGATTAAAAAATATAAAGAGTTTAATATTCTTTTTTGAGCGCATTAAATCTTTTTGTCAATAATTTTGGGTATACAGTTTGCATTAATTTGCATTAATTTTTTTTCTCTCACAATCAGTTTTCGCTACTCTAAAGATTCGAGTGATATATACAGCGTTTAATATCGAGTACCGTAAAAATATCGGGATTGCCCCGTACTTAAGACTCAATTGGTAGGCTTTCGGATCTTTAAGCCCGACAATAATCTTTGTTAATTGGCGCGCCGAGCTAAACAGCCGCTAATGGAAATGCGGGGCAATTAATACGGCTTCGAAAGTCAACTCGATTGTCCTCACCCGGAATGGCTCGCGTTAAATCAGCAAAGGCTGGATTTCCGCCGCGTTTCACGACTTTCGCGAGTTCACGTTAATCGCAAATTACGAGACGCCGGCGATGAGGATGGCGTTCGGGGTTTATCGATAATCGCGTCTCCCCGTTCACCGCGCCTCACCACCGTCGCTCTCGAGAGAGCGCAATTTGCCAGGACGGAGGGACGGGTTAGAAAATGTCTGCTTCGCGGTTTGTACCTCGCGACTATGACCTTGATTTACGATCTTTCGCTGACCCTAACGTCAACCGAGCACGGCCGGCCGCTCTCACGTACCGCCATCAAAATGATCATCGTTTACATCGGACGGCGCGGCGGCGCGAGAATTTCACGTGTCCCGCGTTTAAGTCCCACGACAATTTCCGTCATATTCTCGCATAATTTACGAATATACCATTTGTTGGCGACGCGACGACACGCGGCGCGGTCCAGCCGAGTATGTGTACCCGATTGTAACGAATTAATCCGCGCGCTATGCCGAATTACACGGGATGTTGAGCGCGCGTGTATCGATACGCGGATGCTTTGAGCGAAAATTTAATTTAAAAGCTTTTCGTATCGCCAGGTACGTACGAGCACGACGTTGAAACGTTGTGTCTGAAATAGCTTCATATCGCGGCTTTACAATGGACACTTGAGATGATTAATTTCAAATGAAACGCGGTCAAATTTTAATTACTTTAACTTATTAATTTATTGGCACACCAATCTGAAAAGCTGAAATCTTATCCTTCTATAGTGTTGTGTATTTGATTAAGTAGACTCGAAGGTGCGTTTTACTAACATTTGGGACATCTGAATGTAGTTTTAATTGGAAAGTTAGGAAATTTTCTCGAGAATTGAAAAATTCTCGGGATATATCGCTTTCAGTTCAAGATTTAATTTTGATATTGCGAGATTATAAATATGTATAATTTGCAGACTATAATTTATAAAATTCTCGCTTCTCTCTTTTCATCTTCCTCTCTCTCTCTCTCTCTCTCTCCCCCCCCTCCCTCTCTCTTTCGAAGTAGTTTCTCCAATTTCAAGTATCGCTTCTAGCAAAGTATCGTTAATTAAACATCGCAGATATTGCTAGAGACATAATAATTGCCATAAATATTTAGTACCAATTAATTACGGGGGATTAGTCCACGCAAACCTCGTCTCCCCATGCGATCACGCATCGGCCGTGCGAGGAAAGTCGACATGCCGTTCTTAACCGGCGCGCGATCGTAATCAGCGATTACTCGATTCAGTGCTACGTGGCAAGAATCGCGAACGGCGAGCCAACGAAGCCAAATAGACACGCGGACGATCGCGCGAGCGTTGCGAAACGCGCGCGCAAGCATATATCCCGTACACACGTATGTGTGTATATCCGGGCGGCCGGGATGTACAGCGTCGGGGACGAGTTGCGTGCCGAGCGAATTTTATTTCGCTTGTCACCAGAGACTACTACCACATTATACGCGAGAGCACTAGTTATGCTTCACTTTCTCACGATGTAGATTGAGATGTGCTCGTACACTCGAGATCTCCGTGATAGGAATGTTTCTGTCCGGCGTGCTGTCGTTCGTAGCATGAGAATTTCCAAGTAGTGTGTAGAGGCTCAGCCTTTCCGATTCGCAAATGAATGAAATTGTCGCACGCAAATACGACTGTGCGAAAAGAATTATCTTACACTGAAAAAAATTCTGGTTAAAAACGGACGAATCAGAAAAGCTTGTAGGATTGATCAAATATTCTGGTTATTATAATAGAACTTATTACTTTATAACTTGTAATAACCAGAATTTCTATTATAATAATCAGAGTATTTGATCAATCCTACACTGAAAGAAAAATAAGTTACTTTTGGCCTCAACCATAATTTTATAATATTTCTAACAAATGTGATTACTTTATAACTTATAATAATCAGAATTTCTATTATAATAACCAGAATATTTGATCAACCCTACACTGAGAGAAAAGTAAGTTATTTTTGGTTTCAACCATAATTTTATAATATTTTTAACAATATATATGATTAACTCAACTATGTACAGCATTATATTAACCATAATTATCATTAGAAATATTGCAAAATTATGATTGAGATCAAAAGTAATTATACAAGATTTTTCTGATTCGTTCGTTTTTAACTAGAATTTTTTTTCACTGTAGCCTTATATGAAAAGTACATACTTCAGGATAATACCGTGTTATTTCAATCAATATTAGAAACAAAGTAATTCGTTAAGTTTAATCGAGGAAGAAATATCTATGTATAAATATGCTGAAATCTCCGTTTACCGTATTGCAGTCTTCAATATTTTACTAACTTGACGGCTAACATGTATAAGTCTGTTACCTTGTGCAAGGGATATGGCGGTAAGCCAGATTCCGTTATATTATACCGAATCTACACTCGTAATCTCAAAATTGAAACTCGTGTGCGGAATCCGACTGCGATTCTATACGACCATGAAATTCTCCGTCGTCTCACAAATCAAAATTAGAATAGGAATCTACACGCATATTTGTTGGCATAAGCTTGAAACAGGAGCAGATAAAGAGTATATACTGTACATATAAAGAGGAAGCGAAGCTCGTCTGAAGAAGCATCTGTCCTTTGGCTTCGGTATATGGAATGTTTATTATAAATAATTCATATATGTAAGAATAAAGTAATAAGAAACGAGGAATAAACGCAAAAGAGAAAAACGCGTTATTTGAAAAGCTAATTTCGAAACAATATAAATAAATAAAATTAAATCAATCTCTACTTTGCCATAAAAAGAGACAACGGGTACCAAAACAATGTTGGCAGATAGTATAAAAAAAGATTTGTAAAATTTTGAAATGGGATTATTGCTATAACATTTTTGCATTGCCAGCACAATTGTATATCGGAGGCATCGAAGCGCTAGGAGCTGCCGTGTGAAAGAAAGTCAGTCGTTCTCAAGACTTTCACGAGTGGAGATTGTAGCGAGAAAGAGTTCATCCGCGTGTTATCGACGTTCATGCAGTCATTTGACAGTGGTAATTCTGCGGTTTTTTTTTATCTCGTCATTTCGTAACGAGATAAAAGCGTCCGCTAAATAAAAGCGTCTGTTAAATAAAAGCGTCCACATGTCGTCTGCTAATCGAAAGATTGCGCGAACGTGGATTTGATAACTAGCGGTACGAAATGAAATAACATCGGCGATATGTCACAAAATAACTCGATTTGCTGGGAGAACAATCTTTTTCGAAAAATAACCGAGTCCCTACGGATTATTTATGGTCGAAGTTAGACGTATGCACGATCTATCGCGGCAAAACTTTCAAACGTATGAAACTTCCACGCAACTTGTTACTTGTATCAGTAAACAATGGGAGCGTAGTCGACCGCAATACGCTGTTAATCATATAGCGCAGTCTGTTTTCACACCGTTATTTCTCCGTTAAAACAATAGTAGCCCGAAAATGATTGTAACTGGTTTCGCGTACACATTTTACGGACTTGAAAGGTAAACAATTTGGAAGATGGTGGTATTTATTATCATTTGATATGAAAGAATTATTCTACCAAATTGATTTCTCGTGTGACAAAAAGCACTCTATCTTCCGGCTAGCGTTTATTGCACATCGCGCAGTTTGCATTAAGTTTCGCTTATCACGTAGAAATCTATTTATATTTCTGCATGTCCGCGAATACGGGGAATTACTTGTTTTCTGTGGCGTCTACATCCGTTAAAATGAGAGAAGCGGACTGATAATTCGCCGCTTCTAGGAAAAGGAGGAAAAATCATGACATACATGATCGAGATAGGAACAAAAATGTGAGGAGGAAAGAATTGTTTGGACTATTATGCTGTACAAACATAATTAGAATAACTTCGTGTATGGCAAAATATCGTGAAATTGTAGAAACGGTGTTAAAAATTGTTACGATAAAAAAATGTAAGGTGAAATTTTTTAAACCAATTCATTATCATTATTACAGTGTTACTTATATTTATATTTTATATTTATAATCTATAATTCTCAGAACTAAGATAAAAAAGTATCTTCTTAGAAATATTAGTCGGTAGATAATAATACAAAATAGAAATAAATAGGCATTATATCAGCCATCGTATTTGTTTTGGATTTTTAAGATTTTAATAAGATAACGTTAGTATAACGCAACGATCTAACTTTTAATTCAGGCATTATAAGTAACAAAAACAAAACAAATTAAAGCATATAATTCAAAAACTTATAGAAATATAACAAATATTTAAAAATATTTTAATAAAAAGACATCGAGGATGGTTGATTACAATATCTATAACATTTCTAGTATATCATTGCTTTAAGCTTTTTTTAAATTGCAAATTTTTATATCATCGTTTGTCATGAAATTCAAAAAGTTGATGAAACATCGCAGAAAATCTCGATATAAATTTTTGATGAAAATGTCAGCATAAAAATTGAACTCGGCATCCACGAGGTAGTTCACGAATTCGACGTTCATGACGATTGCGAATTCAACGATCGCGAAGGAGGCAAGGAAAAGGAGCGACAAAACGTCCAAAGCTTCTCGCTTAATGTGCGAACAGCCGGCCGGAATCCAGTCGTTTTGTAAAAAGCATCTAACAAATTCCGTACAATTTTGCGGCCGAGTCGCTGTAATTAGTCCTTCTTTGTCAATTAGCCAAGATATGTGTTGACACTTAATAGTGATTTAATTCTGCAGCGAGCGCTAATCGAGGACAGTTGCACATGGAATTGAAGAGGTTTTCTTTTTCTTTTAATCCGATAATACTTTATCGAACTTGTCGCGAGACCAGGTATGCTCAACTTTAATAGGACATGAAATATTTTTATTCATTTTATATATGTAAAACATAATTTCAAATATTCTGTTTCTTTAAAGTACCTGTAAGTACACACTATTTTAATTTAAACTGAGAAACGACATTTATATTCTTGAATTTTAAGTCACGAATGTAAATATACTAACTTATTGATTAAATGTTGCTAAAATTTTTCAAAATATTTCTGTTGAAAAATATAGAAAATCTATATATAGGATATTCTTTACATGTATATGGTAAAAAGAATTGTGTCATATAAAATATTCTAAGAAGAATATAAAATAGTTTGACATTTGAAAATGCTTTTTATTTTAAATGACTTTCGTAAAATTATATAATACGCTAAATAGCTAAAAATATTTCATTAAAAATTAATTTATGCTCTATTTATTATGTGACATAGATTCAGTCAGATGTCAGTTGATGCAACGTCAGTTGATCAAATTAAGCTTTTTTATGTAGATATTTGTATTATACGCTTAAATCTGTAACCTATCCATTTTGAATAGTCTTTTCATTTCACCAGCAACCTTCAATTTTTAATTTCTTCATTAGTTTCGTCTCATAACTTTGAAAATCTTTAAATTTGCAAATGTCAATTTTGAAGGCTTACATTTAAAACTAAATACAAATTTTATTATTTTTCTCAAATCCAATTTATACGATTTGTATATTTTATTTAAAATTAAAATAGTGTTATATATATATTCTTTAAAAATATCAGAAGTTATATTCATGAAACATAGAATTGAACTGTCAAAGAATTGAACTAGTTTTCTCAAAAGAATTTATTTAAGATATATATTAAATACTGCTATCGTAACAACAAATTAAAGCTCTTGTGTATGTTCAAGAATGATTCGCGATTATATAACTCCTTAATCGTACCACCGATCTCCGTTTCCAACTTGATACATCGCAAATTAATAGTTAACAACAGTGTTCCGACTGGACATAGTCTCATGGTTCACCAAGAACTCCGCGATCCGACGTCGCGGTCTATTTCGAGATCGCCGAGAAGCTGTATTACTGGCGGTGGATTCATAAGCGAGAGAGCAAGGCTCTCGGAGCATATGCTGCTCAGTTAATCTCTCACGTAGTGCCTAACTCGTTGGTATTTCGCTGGAGAAAGTAGCGATCCCGCAGTGGTGCGGCGCACCATCGAGGTTCTCGCGCGTCGCAGCTGCGGATAAATTTCGACCACTCCTGCGCACCGGAATTGCCGCGCGGATTATGACAAGTGCAATCGTAGTTCGATCGCAGTCGTGTAACTCAATTAGCGTCGACAATCATGAAAAGAATCGACCGCTCGCCCGGTTTAATTAAGTTTGATTCGGCGACCGATCTTGCGATTGTCGAAACAATTGAGGCAATTCCGTGATCCCTTTCCGCGATTAAGTAATTTTTTTTACTACAGTAAAGTCATATTATTCGCTTAGAAATGGTGTAGAATGATAAATGGAATATCTATCGGGACACGGCAGATTTCCTCATCTTTTTTCAGTGGCTGTTCGGGTTTTCCGCTTTAGGAAAGGAGAAATTTCCGTCCTGGAAAGTTAACGCTTTTATGAAACACTTTGCGACTTCAAACCAGGCTGTTCCACGAGCGTTGTAGTAACTTCGTAATGTTGCTTTCTTACCGCTCAATGCTTTGTAGGACACTGCAGAGCAAGTGGCGAAATGCGAAGTGCATTCTCTCGCGAAGTATGTATTTAGGGAGAAGGTTGTTTAGCATTACCTACAGAGGATGTTTCGCCTTTTCTAAAGAAATTAGCATTTACATTTAATATGAACGTCAACATTTTCTCCACAGCGTTTTGACAATTTCGCGCAAAGTTTGCACGTTCGCCGGCAAAAATTCCCTTTGTTAAAATTAACGACGTAGAATAAATAATTTTACGTTAGAGATATCAAGTTTGTGTTACGAATAAATTTTACCAGTATATTAGTCGCGTATCCCGAATAATCTGTCTGCATTTTTACGTAACGGCACTTTTTTCGGATATAAAGATCAGTCCTTTTCAGAATCGATGATTTACGATAATGCCCCCGTCTCTCCCTTCGCGTCTCGCGCGCAGTTAAATTCGAAACAGAATTGATGGTCTCATGTACCACGTCAGATTAGATTGTAAAAGCGAGTTACACGCGGAATCGCGCAACTGGATTACGATGTCGAATCATGCGCTTGGAATGAGTTACATATGCAGCATGTATCGAGTCCGCAGTACGAGCTGGGCTGCAGATATTCCGATGACAGCATGCCGCATGCTCCAAGGACGCGATATATTCGCGGAGTGAAACTTAAACCGCGCGTGTGTGCGGCGGAGAGACGCGGGGCGAGCGGGGCGGGAGTGAGCCGATTTAAGGACATTAATTTGGGGCACAAACGAGGCATACGCGAAGGAAAACGCGAAAATTAATTGCAGCCCCCGCCGGCGATCGTAAGAGGCGAACACGTTGCGCGCGCGCGCTACGTTCCCCGCGTAATCTACGTCGTCTTATCGATACGCGCGATTTCACGCGACCGCTCATCGAAAGAGAGAAAAAAGGGTGGGGAAGATAATTATTGCAGCATCGCGCCGCCGCGTGACGACCGCGCGACGGGAAATATGCGCGTCGCTTACGTTTCTATTACAGCCGGCGGTGTGCAAATGCATTACAGTATTTTTTAAGCAAATTAATAAAATCCCGGCCATTTGTTTATCGTTCGTAACATGGGGAGTGCGGTGTAATCCTTAAGTACATAGTATGTTACGTTTGCGCTCTTAATGTACTTTCAATGTTTCGCGAAGACGTACTGGTATACCGTCATGCGCTACACAGGCAAATATTATGTATACAGATTTATTCTCGGGAAATATGTATATTATACATATTTCTTCTGTTCCTGCCACATTTTTAAAAATCTTTTTTCACATTTGCGGATATTTCTTTCATTCGATTATTCTTTCTAAATATATATATTTTTTTTCTTTTATATTTAAAAATATCTTTCACGTATTCGCGAACACTTTATTCACTTGTCAGATTTTGTGACTGTCCAATTATTTAGAATTTTAATATGATCACTTTCTAGAATTTTAACGCTTTTACGTCCGAGTGATGATGTAGTATTAGCTAATTTAGAAAACTTAAGTAAAAAGTATCACTGCGATACAGAATTTATAATCTCATACTCCGCTAGCCAAGTATGAGATAATAACTAAATAAAGTGTTAAATAATTCAATGCCATCTATAATTCATAATAACTAGATAGTGCATGGAAAATAGATAAATCACAAGGAATACTTTTTTTCTTTTTTAAATGGTAACTAGCCGATAGCAATGTAATGAAGATATAATATGTAGCTAAATATGTCACGGTTAACTGCAAATAACTATCTACTCACTGGCCCAACATTTAAAATATAACATACATTGAAAAATCTGGCGAGTGATATTATCGTCACTAGCTAATTATTCAATATAATCTAGATTATCTAGCCACTAGCATTTATCTCATAGCGAATTCGATTGATCGCATTCAGTGCGCTCAGTGTATGTACATTAAAGCCGTTGCACATAAATCGACGTAAGGATAAATGCTTAACATAAATATAGAAATATGAATGTTAAAAACCGAAATTTTTAATTTATTTTATCGTGCTATTGTGCTTTTTTTTAAATATTTATTGGGCATTTTATTATTCAAGATATTTCGATTTCGCATTCAAATTAAATCAGTGTACAACGGTTTTAATGTGTACTGAGTGCGCACTAGTGCGACCAATCGAATTCGCTATCAGTTTTTTTAGACTATTTTCCATACGGTAGTTTAATTAATGCTATAGCCGCGCTATAGTGATATTTTCGGAAGATAAAGAATCAAAAAGAACACCTTGTCGATTTTTACGATTCGTTTAGCGTCCATACGACATACGACAGCAAGGCGACATACGACAGCAATAGACGTTTATTTCCATTCATTTGAACATGAAAACAGTGTAATGAACCGTAATCGTCAGTGGTTATATTTACAGTCAGTGCTTGGGCACGTGATATTTTTCATTTGACTGCGATACGTACTCAGCGTCGACTTTCCAGAAACCCACGAGCGTACTGTTAAATATGCAAAATGGATAACCGCAATAGATTTACTCGAGCGTCATTGCGTGTTTTCGAGATCGGTGCGCTCCAGCGATCGATTATCTCTCGCGAGAACGCGCACGGTACGCGAGAGGCTATAATCGGCGCCGTCGATGCACGGTACGCGGCGAAGTCCCTCAGATGATTCGAAACGGTCTCCACCTTGCCTCTCGCCACGTCCGAAAAGTCGACCTAATGGAATGTAATATTCGCGCGAGTATATTCTCGCGAAACGTCGGCGCTGCAAATCGTGCGATAAGCGAAGCTCGTAACGCGAAGTCGCGAGGTGATCCGGTCATTCTCGAATCGGCCGCGCGAAACGAGAGCTCGAGAAAAAGAAAGAGAGAGAAGGAGAAAGATTTACTTGCTCCTCGTAATACATGACACCTTATCGACGCACTATTTCACGCGAAAGGAAGGATCATTATCGTCGTTAGCGGCACGTATGCTTGTTTCTGGCGCCTCCGGAGAGCCCGTATTACCGCTCGTCGCGGGCATTGACGAAAGCACGAAATGCCGAGTATGTATTCGAGCTGTTGCCGATAGTATTGGAGCATAATATCGACGTAAAATGAAAGATATGCGCTGAGTTTCTGAGAAATCGTGCACCCGTGAGACCAAGTATGCGCAGAGCTCGCGTTATTGAATTCAGAATTCAGAATCCTACCTGCGGATAATGAAATTTCATAGGATTTACCGATTTGCACTTTTCGGAAAGGCGACTTTTGCGATTCCCAGAATTCGCGAAAACCAAGATCTATTCTCCGAGGCTTTCTAATTAATGTGCCGGAGAAGCTCGCGTAATCTACGAACTGTATTTTCCGAACGAGTGATTTTTCGGTATTTAGAATTTATTAATTTAACTCAGAATTCGCGAACACGCGCGCGCACAGAAAAAAAGCAAGTGTCACATCAATTTATATACTCATATGAACACATTTATTGTTTCATATATCCACAACAATTTATAAGCTTCTTAGAAGAATTTGAAAATTTTTAATTTCAATACTATAATTGTTATCTCAAGAATATGAATTATTTAATTTTGTTCTAAGAAAATTATAATCTTTGATTTAAACATGTTATTTTCTATCCAACATTTTTTTCATCTCTATTCAGGAAAATTAGTCCCAAATAAGACTTTCACTTTCTTGATTAAACTATACAAAAATCTTAAAATACATCTTCATTCAAGTAAATTTTCTTTGTTGGACGCAATATAATCTCATTTTAAGATTTCCATTTTGAAACTAAAGACATTGTCAAAATACGAATATACATTTTTTCTGTGCGCGCAAGTAGAGAAATCCGCGGATCCGGAACATTGGAACCGCAAGACCGAGAGAGAGTGTGTATGAATCCACAAGGAATGCACAAACACGGGGGAAACGAGGTTCCCATCTGATATTACATCTATTGCCCCGGAGCACTTCGCATGAACGATGTTTTGATTAACGTATAGTCGAGCGTGATACCGATTCGCCGGCACCTGCAATCGGGCGAGATGCAGAGAAGCCGGTAGCCGCATCTGGCGAGGTCGGCGCGCGTAAAAGGAGCAGCGCGTCCGGAATCCGCTCCTTCCGACGTCGCCGCGGCTCTTCGTCGTAGTAATCTACGACGTCTTATCGATAGCGGCCGGACAGATAGCTCGGCGCTCGGCTCGATCGATGCGGCTACACGCGAATGCACGGGAAAGGAGAACTCTCTGACGACCGCGATACGTTATGCTCGAATTACGCCGCGAATATTACGATGTACATCCATATTGAATCGCCGAGCGCGCGCGCGCTGAATGTTTGAGTTTCTTTCACTTTTTACACTTCGACGTTCGACGCATTGTACGTTGCTGTCCATTGTTCGAGAGTTCCCGCCGTGCACCATTATGCATTTTTCTGGAATGGAAAACCGGCGAGGCGTGTCGCGTTCGTCGAATAATTCTGTTTTCATCAAATTTCAGCGGCGAGCTCCCCACGTCGACGGGAGCGCGCGTGTCGCGGGATGAATAAGCTTTCGGTATATAAGCTGAGAATGATGAAGAGCTTACTTAATTACTGGGGCAAGTTTATCGTGATGTGAAAAATGTGAATTCTTCTGATCGCAGTCATCAAACTTTGAGTCCAAAAAGTCAAAAACCGTTTTAATGAAAGACTTTAATAAAACTTTAGTATGTATGATAACCTAGCAATAAAATTTTATTCGCGCTAAAGTTAAAAGGATAAACGCAATTTTACGTGAAATGACAAGATAGATAGCGCTGAGAATGATAAAAAAGAATTTGCGGAGAAATGAACTTGACGAGAGAAGAGATACGATACACGACGAGAGAGCAAGACGTGGAAGCTCAAGGCACATAAAGTTATATGGGTGGAACGATTCAGACAATTACAATAACAATAAATGCGGTCGCGAGAAACGTGAGGAGAGAGAGTTGTTATTGTCTTAGCACCGAGATAGCCGACGACTACGACGATGACGATGATGGCCACGCGAAGAAGACACATTTCCTCGAGCGAACGAGCCGTTTCTAGCACGCCTTGACCTTCCGCCTATGGCCCGAAATAGCATTTGTATTTTTAGTTGCGGCTTTCGAATACACACACACACACACACACACCACACCCTCCTCCTTCGAAATACCAAACCTCCTCCAGGACCCGCCGTGCTCTCGACGTTGCTTCCTTCCGCTTCCTCGCCGTCTTCCATTAATTAGTACGCGTCTTTCTTTTTGCACATTTCGCCGAGCTTGCGAACTCCCGGAAGGTCGCGTTACTTTGCACACGCCGTCTCCGCCTCTCGCAAATTGCGGTGTTTTATTCTACGAGTTTGTAATTAAATATTCAGTTAAATATTTGCTAATTCACAACCTGTTAGACATAATATTCTATTGCGTAGTATCCGGAGCATTAAGGCAATTTCTGATTTATGATGTTTTATGGGATTTAAATCAATTTTTACGTTTATCGGAAATTTCGCCTTTCTTAAAAATTTTGGCTATGCTTGTTAGATAATTGAGATTGATATAAACTGTTTGCGGCTCAGTTCTTTTATTTAACTAAAATACTTCAATTCCCTTGATCTTACTTGAAAAGTGTAGGTTTCATAAAATAATAATAATTAAATTATAATAAATAGTTGTTAATTTCTCACGATTCTAAAAATAGGCACGAACTGCATTTGAAAAAGATTTTATACGAATCTCCGACTCGTCTTTTTA
Organism: Tetramorium alpestre; assembly: GCA_021460005.1. Taxonomy (NCBI): domain Eukaryota; kingdom Metazoa; phylum Arthropoda; class Insecta; order Hymenoptera; family Formicidae; genus Tetramorium; species Tetramorium alpestre. Next base: position 636,862 of record JAJVSH010000025.1, read on the forward strand.
ATATTTTCAGAAAATTTAATTTCAAATTAATATCCGTATTCCTAAAACAGCGGCCGCTGCGGCGCCGGTGGAAAAATTCCTCAGTTTTTTTCTGCTATCAGAAATATCGCGTTACGATCACGCGCGAGGTGCATTTACACATGCTGATGTTGCGACGCAGTTAACGCCAAACGACGACGTATGTGCGCATAATCGTCCGTAAACTTCGCAAGCGCTCAGTCATGATTCAAGCTGTATGGACGGACTCGCGTCTCGCGGGTGCCCGAGTCGTTCGTCCGCGAAATAGCTTTGTCGCGAGCATCGCGGCTTCATTATTTTCGGAATTTCTGCGGCGTGACGACAAGTGACTTCAACCGCTTTGATCTCTGACTTTCCCGCCGATATTCCGCACATTTTCGACGCACGCAAAAATAAATTATCGATTAATTCAAGGCTCGCTCTTTTTTTAAACTCGAGAAATTCATGCTCTGTCCTCGCGCCCGGATTTTCCCTCATCTTCCAATGTGATTCGCATCAGTGTGAAAAGCCAAAAACAGCCGGTCAAAAATTTTAGGAGACCTTGAATTCTTGTACACGGAATTTCATCTGCATGTCTCTTCACGGCACTCCGGTATTATGTCCTGTCTTCTTTCGTAAAGCGTTTTTTTTACGTGTTTTGCATTTCTCTAACAATAGTTTGTTGCGAAAGATAGAAGAGAGGTAAACTGGCTTTATTTTAAACTTTACCAACGAATGTTGAAACATGAGAGTTTATTTACGGAAGGAATTTTAAAGCTCCTGGATACTAACTGCAGTCATCTTGAAACGTGACGTCAGAAGCGAGAAATTACACGAAAATTACTTTGCAATGTACTGTTAAATAAAAAAATACTTGGATGAAAACAAATTGTAGATGGCTTTAGCACACTTGTAAAATGTACAGGACACTATTCTTAAAAACGCTATCTGTAAAATGAACATGATACAGAGCGTAGTCACATGCATAACCAAACACACGAACACACACGTGATTTGACAGCTCGTAGAAGAAATAGACACTGCGTCTTCTACGTCGTGTATTCCTTGGTAATCTTATATTTCCTGTACATTTTACACGTATGCCACAGCAATTTACAGTGTGTCTTTATTCAAATATCTTTTTATTTGGCAGTACGTTGCAAAGATTTTCAACGTATAATTTCTCGCTTCTGACGTCACGATTTCAATATGGTCGGCGAGGAACCAGGAGCTTTGAGGCTCCAAAATATAATGTCGTACATTTTCTTATGAATTGCTCGATTATTGGAAGTTCATCGAAATAAGCTAAAGAGAGAGAGATATAAATAAGTGTATAAATATGTGCACGCTTTATTGTATAAATTTAGATGTACGCCACGTAGTCACTACTTGTTTTATATAGTTACAAGAAATGTTCTACGCTCACACCACATATAAATATACTCGACGCTAATTAATGTTTACGTGAAAATACGCAGGTTTTTCATTTTTTTCTTTTTTACGTAGCCACGTGCGGGAAATAACTGAGAACGCGCGCACATTGTTCTCCATTTAAACATAATCAATAACGCATTTAACTCTTTCTTGTCGCTATAATTTTTAACTTACCTCGCAAATTCCAGCTACAAGCCCCCAGGCATCAATCCACATTAAGCTCGACTGCGACCGTTGTTTCTAGTTTTTTTTACGCATCCATTTTCTGGACCGGAAAAACGATTCTCCACACGTCTTCTCTTCACTCCTCTCATTCATTCTCCCTTTTATTATTGCCACTTCTTTCGCGTATTATCCCCTTTCACTATAAGGGACTTTCTACGCATTTATGTGATCCTATTTTACTAAATTCAGTTCACATTGCGGCTTACAATATAATCATAGCGTGCCAAAGCGCTTATGATTGTTTAAACGCTGCGAGCGTTTAATGAATCGATTATATTATCCCACGTTTGACAATTTAGTAGAAATGCTTATTGCTCACGTTACACCTTGTGAATGTTATATGTCATCTTTATATCATTCATTTATTGATGTTAATCCGTTTCGTCGCCTTTGCGTCAATTGCTACGGTTGTACGGCTTTAGAGATATATATAATTCAATGAAAATAAAATTATGTAAATTATTCGCAACAAAACATCGTGACTTGTCAGAATCTCTTTTATTTGCTACTTTGTCGCAATACTCCTGATTATGATCTTTTGTGTTGTTTTTTTGTTGCATTTGTTTTATATCTTTATAGTCTCGATCTTTCTATTATTATTTTTGTTATTGAAAATAAAATATTGAACTTTTAATGTAGTCATGCGAGAAAGAGAGAGACAGAGAGAGAAATTCTTTAGTTCATAACTTTCAAATATATCTTAATTTCTTGTCTTCTCTCTAATAAATTTTCGCGAGCACCTAATAGTCAATTAATCAATTCTTTGCTGATTACATCTCTACAAATCCATGTATTTGATTTATAGTCTTTCGCTTACTTTCGCTTTCTCATTCTACGCAAAAGCAAAGGAGAGATAAGGATAGCAGAGACAAAAAAAGGGGAAGGTTGACTGTATTTAACACTAATATCCGCTATAATTAATTAACATCAATATTTGTCACGGTATTGGTATTTTTTTCCTTAGATCTCTCAATCGTATTGCACCATCTCATTGCAGTCAGCCCTGCTCCTCTTCGCGTGCAACCAATAACTCCTTCAGTATCGCGCGTGATGAATATTCGAATTACGCTACGCGGCATAAAGTTAATTATATGTTAAAGCGCGTTTGACGACGGTCGAGGACAAAGTGCGCAAGCGAGCACAGGCGTGCGGATGCGATGCGATACGAATCATGAATGCAGCGCGCGAGCGCAGCCGGTGGCGTTTTCCCCGTCGGTGAGCGAGTCGGAGCATGCGAGTGTGGAATTTGTCGGAGGGCTTACAAAACCGAAACACTCGGGCGAAGTTAATTATACGTTGATTTCGCGTAATCGAAAATACGCGCCGTCGCCGCCGCAACAAAGCGTCGTGCCTCGCGCGCGCGCGCGCGCACGCGGACGTACAATGTAATTCGGCGCAACGAAATGCGCAGCTCGAACGCGAAGCGCGACCCCGACACCGAACTTAATTACTTAAGCTCACGTTTAAACTCCACCATGAATCCAATTACTTAAAACGGGCGCGAGCGAAACCTTGCCGTCCGCCCGAAGATAACTCGGATCTCGCGTTATCATCCTCGTTTTCTCTTCCTTAAATGAGTTCTCGTAATAAAAAGCCCGAAGAAGCTGAATCTAATCAATTATCGTGTAAACTAACAATATTTGACTTAGATGGAACCATTTGTATTATGGTGTATCGGATCGAAAATTTATTTGTTGCTGTTGCTGCGTAAAAATTGATTTTGCGTAAAGTGAAACATCGGGTTTCTTCATTCTGCGATAGAATTCTTTGTACATTATGTGAATTATTTTTTATTTCTTCCTTAAGATCCAAATACAAGGAAGAGATACATATGGCTTGATAGTTTCGGTTAATTAATTAGTTAGGATTTAGAGAGAACAGACAGTTCAGTTATATCACCGTCCGAAGATGTAGATAAGATATGAAAAGAAGATTACATTTTTAGATTGCTTTTTCAACAAACGAAAAGCCATTCATATTATATATGAATGAAATAAATTTGATTTTTTGAGATCTTTTAGAATGGAAATCTGCTTTTCGCTTTCGATGCTATCGGCTACGATTTCGCAAAAAAATGCACATTGGGAAAGAATTTATCAAAGAGGCGTATCGAATTTCGCGGAACGGCTCTGGCTCCGATGCGATTAACACTTTCACTACTGTTTGGCGTTTGCACAACGACCGTTTGTATCATCGGTGATACGTTGATGGTGAAAGTGTTAACATCGCCGCGTTTCCATTGCCAGACAATATTATTCGAAACGATCGACAGATAAAACGTGACAGCGAGCTATGCGTTGCGAGCACGTACATGACGCAATTGCCGTTTTATGTACAATAGATAAACAGCCTGTACATATCAATCGTAGGGGAAGACGTACGATGCTGTGGGAAGAAATTCCAGATTTTTTTCGTTAATTTAAGTTAGACAATTAATTAAAAATTTTAGAAAAAAACCTTTAATTAACGAGCTTAAATACAAGCTTAAATGTATTGCGCTTTCGCGAGAATTATTTTCCTTCTGTGCATTCATTAATGCATGTGAATATTGTACCATAATTTGAACATGTTAAATTCTGTACAACCTAAATATGCATATTTAAAGACACAGCCATTTACGGTGTGTATGAATGTGCAATTTTAATATGAATCATTGCGTATCATTAAAAATATACGCGCGCTAATTATAATTTATTCATGCTTTATTTTAGCCTTATGTTAATATTAGCCTTTATTTCTACATATAATTATGAAACATGCTCATTAATCATTAATACTATTATATTAAAATGTAAGAATTGCTAATTATTTTTACTTTTTTAAATATCATTTGCATCTTATTTCTAAAAATATATAAAGAAATTAGGATTACATTTATTATATATAAAGTATTTACGGAAAAAATAATCTGATATTTATTGTTCACTTACATCTGCTCCGTTTTTGACATTAACTTTAAAAAAAAATTGTTTTTCCGCAGATAATTTCTATTCGTGAAAAAATATAAAAAAGAGAAAACCATTAAAAGTTATTTGCTTCTGTAATCTCGATAAACGAAATCAACATTTATTTTTTTAGAAAAAATAATTTCAATTACGTAGAATATTTTAGTATTGTTCAATATTTCGTTGAAAAACTATACTGAGATAAAGCTGCGAACTTTCGTGCAGTGCGACCTTTCTAGCAGATACGGCAAACTGCCACATCGACGACCTAATCGAAGTTAATTACATATTGATTTTACATGGGCGGGAGCGCACGTATATATGCCACGATAGATCGCGAACCATGTCTCTTTGAAATTGCACATGTATCGTAACGACATGTTATATTCGGTTTATTTGAAATGAATTCATACGAGAGACCGATGTAATGTTTCAAGTTTTATTAAAACTCGGGATACATAAGCGGCGACACTCCTGCAAATAACTGCGTATAATAATTTCCCCGTTTATTAATGTTTTCGTAAAACCAGAGAGACCTCTGATGAATTTAATGAGCTGTCGATAATAAAATATTTACAAAAGATCTTTATATAATTTGATTTCGCAAAATCTTGTCGAATTAGAGAAAGTTTACATTCACTTTTAATAGGATGCAACTTTTGGCGATGCCATGAAAATTACTTTAATAAAAGCTGATCAGCAGAAACTAATAATTCCGTATTCATTAATTAAAAATGAATATTTTTGATCGATTAGCAAAGTCATTGTTTGCATGTTTTGAATCATTTCAAAACATGAATCTATTATTCAGCTTTCACATAAAGCAAATTAATTATTATTTGCTTGAATTAAAAATGATCTTAACTCTGATTCAAATGTATTTTCCATTAGTCATATATAAAACAATGATTTATGTCCAAAATGTAAACATCTATTTACTGTATTTAAATTCCGATTAATATTTATTATCTAACTGATGAAATAATATCCATTGCCACATTAGGAAAGTTACTTGTAAATTATTGAAAACAACCATCATTTTATATCTTTCGACGTTTACGAGGAGTAAAGTGATTTATGTTCATGCACAAAAGAAATGTTAAGTCTTTTTACGAACGTATAGTTCTCTACCACGTACCGTATACCCCTTGCTAAGCCTAAGTTACGTCGATAATCAGAGTTAACTGATTCTGGGTCAGCCGCGATCCCGTTTTTCTGTCAACTTATAGTACCATCTGTGATCCAGATAGAGGAGCAAAATCAAATTAACCACCAGAGTTAACGCTAATCGACCTTGGTGTTTCAAAGGGGCGTAAGAGCCAAACTCGATTCAGATCACCACGTGTAACCGTCATGCAATGTGTCATAACGCGGAGGCTCACACGCTCGTCGATCGCCGTGACCCGCGGCCCGACTTTACGACATTACGAGCGCAACGCGAAATTTTCAATCTCGAGAAACGGCACGCGACATTTATGAAAGCTCCCAGAAATTACGAGCCATTTGACGGTCCGGCGAAACACACTGCGGCAGGGGAGCGTTCCTGTTTGAGCACCGTAATAAGAGAGACGCCGCCGGTTCTCTCTCCGGCAAACACACGAAGATGATCTCCGCGGTAGACTGGGATAAACGGCGGGCTTCGGCTAAGCCAATTAGCAGTGCGAGAACACATAGGCGAATCACTCGGCTTTCACGGTAAAAGCATACGACGGTCTTGTGGGGGACGTCGCCGTGATGGATACGCGTAGGAATGCTCGGCAGGCTTTTTATAACATCGCGGCGTTTTCAACTTCCAATCTTGAGTGTCTTCGGCACCGATATATTACCTTTGATTCTCTCTCCTAACTGGATACACTAGAATTTCCGCAGTCCATCTGGACAGGATTAAAACCAACATAAATGACAATTTAAATTGTATTTAATACAGTAGAAGCGACAAGAAGAGATGGTAAATAATGTAGTAAATTATCGAAAGCATTATCGAGCGCGAACTGATCTTATGTCGCTAAATAAAAGTTAAAATTATTTTAAGACAAAATTATTTGTTTAAAAATTATCTTGTTAATTTTTTGTTAATTTTTGAACGTATTTTTTCAAAAATTTTGAAGAAGCACTCTATATGTTCTGACTAAAAAGATGATGGAGAAGAGTTAAGGGTTAAGGCTAGCGCATTATTTTAAAACAAAATTATTTGTTTAAAAATTTTCTTATAGTGTGTATCTTTTTCAAAAATTTAAAACACGTGTTCTGGCTAAAGAGATGATGGAGGAGAGTTAAGGGTTAAGGATAGCGCACCGGGTCGCTGTGCACCGTCAAGATCCAGTCCGATTAAGGTTACTCGGCTGCTAACTGACGCCGATGGCGCGAAGCAGACCGGTGCATTATTCTTACTGCTCATTCCTGCCGTGTTGCGGCTTCTTAACGGCGCTATACGGTACCTCCGTCGTTTCCCGGCGCACCGAGTACAAGTACATACATCTCCCGCGTCCTCCCTCATCCTCCCCGGCCGCCTTCCACCTTCCGTTACAAGCAACGCGCTACCATTTTGCACCGCGACATTTGGCTCGGCCGTAAGGGACGCCAGCCGCCGGTGTTTTGACGGTATNGATGCTTTACGCGTGACATTATCATTTTAGTCGAACAGAAATGCTCACGCTGAGAATGGCGATACTTCCATTCATTCGATATACTGGATATAAATAGTATCGCGGCAGTCGGCACTTCCTTCGGCGTATTTCATCGGTATTTTGCGATGCCGGCGCGGCGATAAGCATCAGGAAATGTTTTCGCGATAATTGACGAAAGTTTAAAGCGTGTCAGGGTCTTTTATTCGGCACTACGGAAATATTGATGTTTAGTCACCGAAATGAGACGTTTATGGCCAGAATGTTCGAGAATCGCGATTAATTTGCAACACCATAAGCATATCTGTGTCTAACATATATCTGTGACAAAGGAAATGATACGGCGAATATTTGTTGATGTTTGCTTATTCGAGCAATGTGCAAAGTGGGCAGTTAGATGCCATGTGATAATTTTTCACGCATACGAGACCGACACGTGCCGACTTCTCCTCTTTCATATCTTTTTTTTTTTCACTGCCAGCGCGATTTATGTCATTCCATTAACTCTTTATTGCTTCTAATCTTAACTGCTTATTTAAGATTAGAAGATGATACGCTCGACACTACTAACTGAAGTATCTTTCATTGCAAGCAATCTCTTAGCGCGAATCGAATTTAGACGCGATGTACGCCAAGTCAGAAATACACGGATTTATTATCAATTATCCTGATCGTTCCGCCTTCCGTCGATCGCGGCAATGCCTCTCAATGACGCCGATCAATAACCATCCAACGGTTATCATCCGATAGGTCGAAACGCCACCGGCAGTATCCTCGACGCGTGTTATGTTAAAGCTCTCGATATCTCGACGCCGATTAGAATCGCGGCCGTCATTTAAATGTCACCTGGCGAATTGGGAATTTACACACAACGTCGTTGCTCTCCGCGGCGATCATCGCGTCCGTCGCGGTGGCCTTCGGATTCATCGGTGAAAGCTCTCGCGACTCGACACGTGTCGGTGTTAACCCCTGCTAACCTGGGAAGACGAGACGTTGTGCGCGCTACGCTTCGCGGCGAACACTATATCCTTCCTAGCTGACGCGGAATTTTGCGCGGAATGCCGTCTTATAGCTTTATCTGCCTTCCCGTGTCATATCCAATTGCACGAGTGCTCAGAGACGCCGAGATTTATCGCACAGAAAACTCGATAGTTGCGCGATAACGTTACTTGATGTTTCGCGTCAATAAGGAAGCCTCTTAATACTTGTTTTGTGTCGTAAAGTTAATACGACTTGATATCTCCTTTGGACGAGATAATGATTTTTATTCTGTTTTATTTGTGATATTATAGGAAAAGAAATTTTATATTATTTCAGCGAAAGTTTAGAAAATTCATGGTATTTGTATAGTGGCGTTCTCAGATTTATTTGTTAAAGAATCATCTTTATTTTAATATATCCTTTCTTTTGCCTTCATTTTATGTCTCCAATGTCTCGAAATTTGCATAAGATAAAAATTGTTTCAAAAAGTGCATTGAAAGAAAAATATAGTTACTTTTGGACCCAACCACAATTTTATAGTATTTTTAATGATAATTATAACATGATGATGCATACAGTTAAGTTAATCATATTTATTGTTAGAAACATTATAAAATTATGGTTGGCTCCAAAAGTAACTATATTTTTCTGTCAGTGTGAAGAAAGATCAGCATTCAATTCGTCGATTCGTATAGCTTGCTCGTCAGATTTTGTTAAGGAAGGAGATAGATGGGCGGATGGTGCTTTAATGGGTTAAAACGACACGTAGTTGGTGACGCATGTTCCAGCGCTTCGTCCTCTCGTCGCGCGAAAAGTTGTCTCCGGCCGCGCTCCAGTTTCGCGAGACGATACGGACGCGCCTTCGCGCCCTCGTGATTCATGGTCGCCCACGTTCGCTCGTTCGCGACTTAACACCCATTTCGAATGCACCTTTCATCCGCGGTTTTACTCCGCCGCAAGTGGCGGAGGCTTTTGCGGTACGTTAATTAACTCCATGATAACCGGGTTAAGAATATCTCGTGCTCCAACTTTTTCTTCTTTAAACTATTTTCCCTCTTAGAAACGCAGGCGAAGCAATAACTTCATGATGTACTGTTAATCTTTCTTAGACTTTTTAAAACTTTTATCTCGCAGCACAATATGTAATGTTTAGCATTAGAAAACAAACTTTAAGGTGGGTTTATTAAAATAAAAGCATTTTTGATCCGCCTAATTTTTTTTTATTTGTATTCAAAAGATTTTCATTTCGAAAAATTGCAACACATCCAGCGACTTAAATGTTACTTGTTAAATGATAATTAGTCTTTCTTTGTACAGAAGCTTTGATACATCATGTCATTAATTGTTAGAAATTCCTAAGAATGTACGACGTTACTTGGTGTTAGACTTAGAAAGTGGCAGGGCTGGCAAAATATTTGGTCATATTATATCATTAGCATATTCAGCTGTGACGCAATGTTAGTTTTACCGTGATTATCTACAAGTACTACGATTTATCATATTGCAGACAAGAAAGTGTTTAATGCTGCAGATACTTGGCGTTTTTCTCCAAGTTACGATGTTCATTTTATTGTACATCTCGTTTTACTTTACATTCAACACGATCTTATTTACGTAACTATACAGGATCACATGAAAAATGGAGCATCCCGGTGATGAAAAATGACCGAGCTCAAGATGTATCTTAGGAAAACTCAAGTTCTAAATGCGGTTTCTTAGACGAGAATCTACGATCGAGAAGATGAGACTGAGTCGTCGTTGACCGAAATTGCAACTTGATTTTGTGGTGAAGCATTCTAAAAATTTAGCAAAAATAACGAAAAGCTCATTACTTTTTTATGTGTATTAGAAAGTGGGGTATGTTAAAAATTGTTCCTAAAATAATTAACAAAATTAATGAAATATTTCAAATATAATGGGAATATTTCACTATTAATTAATCATACATAAAATCAACTGCATCTTGTTTGGCGAATATAAGCTTCACCCAGTTTTTATCACAAATTGTGTGGAAGTTCGTCGTTACTTAGATAACATCGACTTTCACAGAGGTATAGATAATTCTAAAGGAGACCTAAAATAATCTTCGCTTTGCTCACAATTACGAACTTGGAGTAAGCGCAGCCCGTAAAAGTCAGCCGTCCCCTTAATTCAGAGGCTCCTACAGGAAGGACGACCGCAGCTACCATCTCGACCCGATGTCCAAATGGCGCTCGGTCACACAACCCCATTCCCGTTTTCTCGAAATCACGCGCGGATTTATCGCGTCGCGGGAGTAATCTGTAAGCGGGCCATTGTATCGCGCGTGTATATTTTGCAGCTATCCGTCACTCCGCGGAAAGCCACGTCGACGCTCATCCGTTAAGCCAGGTTTAGACTTGACACTTATGGCCCGATATTGCTATCGTACGTCGCGTGTTGCCGGGACGCGACAAAAGAATATCCGTTGCGCGCGGGGGAGAGAAGGGGAACGGACGTCAGCGCTGTGCTATGCACCGCTGCATGCAGAGAACAGACTTCCGGCGGCGGTGTGCGGCGCAGTAAGTGACGAATTCGCGCCCGGCGTTGCCTATCGCTCGCGAAACGCTTTCGCGCATTCAGAGTTCGGTCTTGCTAGCGAAAATTTTTCGAGAGAAGCAATCGTTCCCCCGAATGACAATTACTATACTGAAAGAAATTCTGGTTAAAAACGGACGAGTCAGAAAAATCTTGTAGGATTGATCAAATATTCTGGTTATTATACACTGTAAAAAATTAGTGTAACATTATAGTGTAATTTTGAGACACTTAATATTTTAAATTAATTTATTTCTAATTTTGCAGTATAAAAGTAAAAATAATTCCTTAATTTGTTTTGTACAGTGTATACACAGTAGTGAATCTCACAATTTCTATAAAATTACATGTATAATTGTGAGATTCACAANAACAGTTGTAAAATTCTACGTATTTATAATTTTGCAGTCAGAAGTAAAAATAAGTTTTTAATTTCTAATAAATTTTTTACACTGTATACACTGTAAAAAACAAATTAAGGAATTATTTTTACTTTTATATTGCAAAATTAGAAATAAATTGATTTAAAACTATTAAGTGTGTCTTAAAATTACATGTAACTTTACACTATTTTTTTACAATAATAATTCTGGTTATTGTAAGTTATAAAGTATGAGTTCTATTATAATAACCAAAATATTTGATCAGTTCTACACTCAGAATCCTATTTTATTGTATGAACAAAAAGTGAGCAACCAAATCTTTCAAACAAAATTTAGTTTAGTAAATTTTATTTGAAAGATTTGGTTGTTCATACTTTTTGTTCATACAACAAAACAGGATTCTCAGTGTACAAGATTTTCTGATTTGTCCGAGTTTAATCAGAATTTTTTTTCACTGTAATTAATCACTATTTGTCAAATGATTATAATTTCCGGCATCTATACTCCGCGATTTCGCGATTATCTTTCTAGAGTTTACAGTTCGTAAATAAGCAAGTTACTTCGTTTGAACAGTTAGTTACTTTGCCGATAGAAGATTGAAACTAATTTGAACTTGCTCTCGATTAACGTCTTTAATTTTGTGCTCAATTGAGAACTTTTGTTGAGAATGAAATTTTTCGACTGAATATACAAATTGAGACTCGAAGCTTGAAATTTACTCTTCGAGAGCGAGTTGAGGATGTAAATCCAATTGAGTATTGGATTTTTATCTTCCCTTTAAAAACTGTTTCGATAATAAAACTACGTAAAGCAGAAAAGAGGATGATCCTTTAGAATAGAAATCAATCTACAGAGTTTTACTGTTTTTAAAAGCAACTTTTAGTAAAATTTTCAAACATACATCGTAGATCTTTCACACGTATACACACTTGATTTAGCACACAATTTGTCTGGAAGCCTCCAGTGTATCGTAAAATGTGTCGAAATCTGTCCTAGTAATATATCCTGTAATATATCCTTGTTCAATTATATCGTATTATCCGAGTTTAGATTAAATTTTTCAGCTTGAAATTAATTTAGATGCAATTATCGGGTCAACGTTGGAGCGTTTATCAAATATTTCACTAATTAACTTTGTAGTTCTCTAATTAGGCCTCCGTTGCTATGCGCGGCTTAAATTAAAAAAATATTTACACGTTTAAAATACTTTTGAGCGCAACAATTTGAGGGAGATTTCACTTTACACAATAAATGGAGTGTAAGGAAGCGACACGAAATGCATCGTGATAAATGCGCATCAAAATATTTCTACGTCGAAGCGTATATGAACAGCGGCTGAGAGCTTCGTGTAAAAGAGACTTCACTGAGGATTGGTACGTCCGAAGAGCGACGTCGACGCTCTCGAGAGCATCTTGTCTCGCGGAAGAGGATACGCGAGATGGCACGCTTTACTTGATCTAAACGATTTGTACTATCGAACGGCGCCGAGAGCGAGGCGACGAGAGGAGCGTCTCGAAAGCGATGGCGCATCTTGAAATTGATGAACGAGCGAGACGCTTCTGCACCAAGGCGCGTCACGATGTTGGTCCCTTAGCATCAATACAACATGTATTCGCGATGGTTACACGATCAACCAAGTGGGTGGGTATTAAACGTGCCGAACGGTGAAAATACAGCGTGAACGTGCGCAAACGATCTGGCCTAGTAACGGTAGACGCAAATCCTATGGCAGTGTCAAAGGTATCTTTTTGACCGTGCATCATCGCGTACAATCTCTCGATTCTTTGGTACCTTTTATCATGCATAAAAGAAATGAGTGTGACTTGAAAATAACCAAAATAAACATTTTCTCAGTTCTTTTAATAAATAGTAGATTGTTTTATATATATTTTTTATACCATATAATATATTGTAAAATAAATATTAGATATGTCTATAAATATTAAGAAACAAACATATAATTCTCGCGCAATTTTAATATGAATGGTGATTAAGAAATGACTAAAGAGAAATTTTCATTTTTATTTATTTGACTTAACAACACGTTCTTTACTTGTAATTTTTATTTTAAATTGAAAAGAATTAATTATTGTCAGAAACGTGATGTTGCGATGCCAAATAACATTGAAACTTTTACAGTTACTACTCTTCTGTAAAATAATTTTTTTTATCAGTATCTTTTATCTTTTCTTTAGGAAGGAATTGATTTTAAAAGATTTTTTTAATTTCTTGAAGAATGAATGACTTACGATTTAATCGTCTTATTCTTTTAAAAATAATTTTTTTTAAACTATATTTAAAATTTAGGAAGAGTTTGTTTAAAAGAAAAGTCAATCAAATTGGAAATGTGAAATAAGATTCTCTTTTGTACGCATTGTGTTTGAAAAGAGGAAAGATCTAGATTGATTTACAAGATAAAAGAGAAAAGAAACTCGGAATTGTGATGTATACAGGGGATGCATTTCCAGTACAGTCGATCTTAATTTTAACGACGAATTGTCTACGGAAATTGGTGAGATTTTACAATGAGCTTTCCTCCCAGACCGATAGTTGAGGTGATCTCCGAGCAATTGTCTTTGTTTCTATGTAAACAAAATTTCCCGTTTTATTCTACTGTCCGCGCTGTCAAGAAAATTGTGTTTCTTGCCTAAATGAATCCTCGGACCGTCCTAGCAATTCATTCTTGACGATGAAACCATCGTCAATTTCCGCGCACTACTGATTACCTATTGAGACTTGGGCTGCGATAATTAATAGGTCACAATCAAGAATTGATGGCGAGTAGGAACCTATAATTGGATTTCCTCTCCCGTTTACAAAAATAACATGTTTTCCAGTTTAGTTACGGGATAAGCGAAAACGCAGTCGACATCTCTTACGAGAAACTGTAAATCGAGCGCGATTTTTAGCTTTATCGCCGGGCATGGCCGGTCGAGTGTTTTTACGAGCGCGAGAGCTTTTATTTCCCAAATGAAACTCGCGGAAGTGACAACGAGTATTCAGCGGATATTTTCAGCTCTGCTGAATCGTAATCGTGCATTTTGCGCAAATTCACACATGTGTATCGTACATACGTATTGTGAAAGAGCTCGAGGAAAGATCGATGGGAATCTTGATAAGGCTTTTTTGATCAAGCATTACACACAGAGGGTGCGCGCGTGATTTACTGTATAAATCTCTTCGATATGAACTGAATTATTTTACGGGACCATTTACTTTTCGAATGCGATCGCGCGCAGATCTTGACACAAATCTGTCTCTTTCATCGAAGTAAGTGTTCGTTCTTAAATACATCCACGGTTGTGAATATCAATAAAAACATGTTGGAATTGCAACGGTTGTAGCTAGAAGAAAATGATACCTCTACATATTTCTGTCAGAAATGTACGACTTGGATTTGACCAAAAGAATAACAGAAAAAGGGCTTTGAAATGTTTACAAAGACAATATCAGACTGAGGGAAATAATATCGCGTTCGTTTTGAAAACTAAATAATACAGTAATGATGCACATACATTATAGATAGCGAAATATAATTTAATACCTACATAAAAAAATGTTAATACGTTTTATTTAAATTAACTGAAGCTTAAAGGTCTTTATTTTTCTCTCGTTTTTAATGCTTTTAAAAATAATTTCAACGGCATTTCTTATGAAAATAAAAGATGGCATACTATTCACGTCATTTTAATGCCATTTTAATTTATCGCAAGCTCGTCGATTTTACAAGTACATTTATTATACATGTATACGCTATTTTCCACCGCTTTTCCTATCGATCCATGTTCGTGAATTAAAAACATGGGTTTCTAGAAAATATTGTGCTCAATCGCGAGAAGATACGGAGTGAAAATACTATAACAGCGAGAGTACCTTCGAGAATACTTCCGCGGTAATCGGTTTTTCTCTCTTTTCGATAACGCTCATCGAACAGCAAATAGAGATTAACCGCGGGTTAATTATGATCGATCGAACTCGGTGCGGCCGTTAGTTTCTTTTCGGCTCTTAAACGCGCTCGAACGAGCTGACCCAGTAACGGCATAAACCGTACGGTAGTGTCCCGGCTTGCAATTCTCCGCGGGTCGATAGTTACTTCTCGACGGCTCCTCTCTCGTTAACTGCTTGAACTTACCGGTGGTAATCACGATGATTGCAAGGAAGGGAGTCCCCTTTCAAACACGAAAAGACCATATCTCGGGCGTGCGGATTGTTGTTTCCAAGTGTCCCTTTATCCAACGATCATCCCTACGTAAGGGAGAGGAGGCGAGGTAAAAAAAAAAAGAAGTCACCGTTGCTTTCCTCGCCGAAACTCGGTGACGGAAACTTCGCGATTAATCTTTTAATAACGAAGTCGCTCCCGAGTGAATCCGAGGCAAGCTACTTTCTGCACTTTGTTCGCTCGTTTCTTAGACACTCGGAAGTGATGTAATAATTAAAGAGGGTAGATGGATAGGATCATTTCGTCCAAAAACTAAAAAATGATAAAAATATGTCGTGTACACTTGCAGCTCTTTATTAACTATTTTATTTGAAAAAACGTAATAGTGTATTGTATTTAATAATCGAAATGTGTTATTTATTTCAAAGAACCTAATTGTGAATTTCGATGGCTATATTTAGCATAAATATGCAGATCTTCCTAATTCTTTGCATTCTTATCTGAAGAGGTCTGACACAATACATTTATACTGTATAATTTTCAATTAATGAAAAACTTTATTTAAACTAAAAGAGATAATAATAAGCGCAATAAATTTTGTTTTATTCACAATTAAGTAAATACAATTTTATTTTGGAAAATTATGTAATATTTCTTTAATTATAAAATTGCAATCGAAAACAATTGACTGTGCAATCGACTGATCATTGAAAATTTCTAATTTTATATCGTTTATTTATATTTGAAATATACGTTTGATAATTATTTAAATTCGTTACGATATGTTTCTACATGCTATATTAAAAAATTGCTTGGAAATCTTTATAAATATTTTATAATTCTCCACATATGAAATATTCAGAGTACGATTTATCTTTTTTAATTAAAACGGGGTGTAACGATTAAGTAGATGCCAAATGGATGTATTTAATTACGTCGAACGATATATATTCAGGAGGGAAGAATCCCTTCATCGCGTTTATTTATCATGCAGCTCGATGTGAGAGAAATCCATCGAGAAATAGAATTTCTATCTGTCATACTTTACCCACCTTTACGATAACATGCATACGTCCGCCGAATACTACGCCGGATAAAATATGACGCATACGAGACAGACGATTCTTTCCCGTGCGAAAATGAGCGGGCCGCGCGTCTCATTGCGAGTAAATTTAGCGAAAAACGAAATATGTCGGCGTGAAAACGTGGCGTGGCGTGGCGTAGCGTGGCTTGGCCTGGCCTACTAACGGCACAAATCCCTCGCGATGACGACAGCGTGTGTCCTCCTGCCGTGCTGTTCATTATACTTATTCGTACGACCGCTAAGCCCAACCTGCTCCCGTTTTAATATTAATACTTTAAATCGTCATTTCATTTTTCACGATACGATCTCGTACTATTAAATTCTTCCAGGGTGAATACGAGGGCTTCGCGGATTGATCGGCTAAGAGTGTATAGCGCGCGTTAAAAGAGTCACGCACTCCCTAATTGATAATTACTCGACAAATAACGAAATTCCTCTTTCTGCTTCGTGAAAATCTATGATTAATCTAAATTATATTAAATTTTAATCTTGTCAAAGACGATTAAATTTCTTAACAGCAATTGGAACTAAACACTGCGTGTAGTGTCTTTGTTCGATAATATTCAACTTGTTTAACATCTATTTTCTTTTTGATGGCATTTGGGAGTTTGTGCTTAGAAAAGAACCTGATTTCTGTAAATAAACGATTCTAGTAAAGCGAAAGTTTGCAATTAGCGGAATAGAAAGTTCATTAATTAAATTTAAATGTAAAATGTTTAAAAAATGTTTCCTAAAAACCTAATTCTAATAATAGCTTTTTACCTGAAGAAGTGCTCTTGATGGTTTCATCCCCTTTTGTTATTTTATTTAGAAGCTGAAAATATTCATGTACAAATTAATACCCTCGCGACGTTAATGAATTAAATATTGCGCTTTTTTTTGACAAATGAGTAATCCATCATTTATAACATGAGAAACATTAGTTATTGAGTAACTAAAATAAATGTTTTTGTCTCTTGATGTTAACAAAAAGACAGTCGTGTCATATCGTTGATTTTCATGACGTACCGAAACAAGTACCGAGGAATGGATTAAAAAAAAATGTTCAATTGATCGATCGATCATTCATGGTTTGCAGCATGGGCGATCATACGCTCGATCCGCAACTTCATCTCGCCAGTAAGTTTAGCGAGAACAAAATCCGCAGAGCGTGAAAACAGAACGTGAAGTTGTTGACCTACTAACGGCACAAATCCCCCGCCGGTGTCACGTGCCGCGGCACGCATTTCGATTGTTTGCATTCCGTTTGATTTATCTCCCTTTTGGCCGCTACAACTGCATCGATCTTTTTGGCGAGTCCGAGATTCACGTTTACGTCCAGCGTTTAACGATAATCCGATCGAATAAATCATTCAATGCCGAGCTCTGTGTACCATGAAGAGCGCACTCGATAGTTTCTTTAACTGAATATTATATGTTTTTCAAAATACATCTGCATTGCTGTAGGATTTTTTATCACTGGATAGTAAATTCGAGCAATATTTTATTCTTTTTCTTCTTTCTTTTTTTGTTTACCATAGTAAAGGAAATTCTCTTTTACAGATTTTCGTAAAATTACTTTTTATTTTATAATGTTCTTTATATTCACAGAGAAACTTAACATACATATATAATGAACAATTTGCAATTTATCTCTTTCTACGTAAATAGAAAGATATTCTGATTAATATCTTGATAATATTTATTTTACAGAGCACTGAAATAATCAGGATTATTATATAGATGATTATTCTTTTTTTTTCTGCGAAATAATTAATATTTTTTTCCCTAATCGTGAAATTTTTTTAAAAGTGTCAAGATATCGACAAAATCGGCCACGTTATTGATGTATGCAATTTTCGGAGCGCGTAGTAAATAAAACAGATCTTATCTCATCTCTCCACAATTGACGAGGCGAGATTGATGAGCGGTCCTCAGTTTCTGGCAGGATGACTAGCTAATCTGTATCAACGTCAGAAGGCCGCGTAAACGTTCTACAATCGACTGTATACATAATCATGGCGATTTATAACGTTCCGCCCGAGGGAGCCGTCGTTTATCACGGATCAACGAGAAATGGAGCGTGGGCTATACACATTGGAGTGAGCGCCGATCACGCATCCAGCTTAATCCGCGACCGTTTTGCGTCACGGCGAGTCGCGCCGTTGTTCGCACCTGATCGCCGCAGCCGTCGCAATGCCTCCGCGAATACGTCATTGTGCAGATTGTTATCGCTAAATGAAAGATGCGTGCGCCTGATAGAAGACAGAAAGTAGACTCGACAGCCCGCAAAAAAAAAGAGAGGGGAAAAATATATCGCGTCGTTCTGTGAAAAGCCTTCGATCGTTTAACCATTAAAAACCCACCGGTCTCTCTCTCTCGACCTGGTTCTCCGTCGGGTAAAAATTCTGAAATCAATCTGCGAAGTCATAGAGAAGTGATCTCTCGCGAAATTGCCAATTGTTAAGAAAACGGCCAGTAGAACGCAGGCATTTCGCGAGCGGGATTGATCCGTGCCACGGGCGACAAAGCGGGCGAGCGCGTTTTGCCTCGCGGATTTGACGCGAGCGAGCAGGCGAGCGTTACGCCGAGGCGCGAAAATGGAACGCGCAATGACGAGAGAAGTCACTGGCCTACTAACGGCACAAAATCCTCCGGTAGTGTCAACGTGCCTGCGTGACGAGCGTTTAATCCGTCCGTGCAATATCCACCGCTTATGATGATATTTATCCGTCCACCGTTCGCGCGATCGCGCGCGGAGAGTCGCGGAAGTGCAGGTTTCAGTGGCAATCTTCTCGCGCGGAGAGAAGATCGTACTCTTCGCACGGCTAAGCTGGGCGGGGCAAATCCTTACTTCGATTTGTTTGTAGTGCGATAAATGTAGATGAATATTAATATAGATAATCAGTCTTGATTTCCGCGATTGACACAAATTAATTAGGAGATGCTACCTTGGTCTCCAAATTAGGATTGATTCTTTCAATTAGCATCGATCAATTTTTCATTAAAATTCAAACGATTCTTTGCTCTTTTTAAAGTATGTTTTTCTAGGAAGAAATGTTTTATCTAAAATATAAGCGTTAATATTTAGGCGAACGGTTCAAATAAAATAAAAATTTTAATCGGGAGGAATTTATTGAAGATGTGAAAAGTATTGCGACTGACATAAATTAATTAGGAGATGCTATCTTGGCCTTCAAATTAGGATTGATTCTTTTAATTAGCAACCGATCAATTTTCATTAAAATTCAAATGATTCTTTGCTTCTTTTTAAATACGTTTTTCTAGGAAGAAATGTTTTATTTAAAATGTAAGCGTTAATATTTACGCGAGCGGCTGAAATAAAATAAAAACTTGGATGAGGAAAAATTTATTAAAGATGTGAAAAATATTGTGACTGATACAAATTAATTAGGAGATGCTATTANCTTNGNNNTTAAANTAGNATTTATTTTTTTAATTAGCATCAATTTTCATTAAAATTCAAATGATTCTTTGCTTCTTTTTAAGTACGTTTCTCTAGAAAGAGATGTTTTATTAAAAATGAAAGTGTTAATATTTACGCGAGCGGCTGAAATAAAATAAAAACTTTGATCGGGAGAAATTTATTGAAAATTTAAAAAATATTGTATCCCAGCAAGTATAGAATTGAAAGGACATCCTGCATTATTGGCACAATGACCGCAAAGCGAAAGATCGATGGAAAGGGGAAATTGAATTCAGTAGATCTGACGAAGCGGAGCGGTGTATCTCCGCGCGGAGCGGAGAACGAACAAACATAATTAATTTCTTGAGTGTCTTCATCCTGGCACTGCGCAACTGCATAACGAAGTTTAATTGTGTTGCCCGACAGTGGGCTCAGAATAAAGCTATAATCGTACGGACAGCGCAGCTTAAACTGCACCGAACTCGTGAATAATGAGAAAGCATTTCGGGGCGGCCTTTCGCCATACAAAAGCACCCGTGCATCACTCCGTACCGAAATTGAGAGATAGTTGACTTCTAAAGTTCCGTTCCGAGAGAAAACAATGTCATAGCATTTTGTGCCATAAGAGTAATTTGCAACGCAATAATCCGTAAGCCGTAATCTGCTGAATTAAATCCTACTGAATTAAATATACTGAATCCACGTGAAATTAAGCGAAGCATAAAGCTCTGTTATCTATTTATATCTGTCAAGCTTAACTCGCGAGAGCCACTTATTTTTCGATCATTTATAACTCGAGAGAATTGTTTTGCCATTAGTCAAACAACGCTCCTCTTCTACCTGTATCTTATTTGAAAGATTAAAAATGCCGATACTTTAGTTTTCATTTCTTTTTTTTTTTTTTAATAAATTGATAAACAATTGAGGAAGTCACGAAATGAGATAGTAGCCAATCGTAAAAGTAACCGTTCATTTATTCATCTCGTTGAAGTAGAAGAGATGGCAAAAAATTATAATTAAAAAAATATGTGGGGGGGGAGGAGGGAGGAGAGTTTCCGACACTAAGAGATTAAGACCGAGACAACTTAATAAGCCGAATTCTATGCAGTACGATGAATGATAATCGCATGTGTCCTATCATCACGCGATATTCCCTCGGAATTAAAAAGGAAAGAGGAAAAAGGATCGTCTTATCTGATGATACAGACTTCAATCAGCTGTCGCGCGAAGATATATGCGGCGACGAGTTTCGGCACTTCCTGCTTTCGGTATACGTGACCTGGTCGTTCAGTCGATCGGGGGAATATCTTGGCAGATGACTGACGTCATTGCCACGGACGAGGTGAACGGACGGCTTTCGTCGGTCCCGCCGCTCGTGCCGCCCGTCGTCCCAGCCTTGCTTTTCCTTCAGCATCCCACGCGATGATGAGAAAGAGCCCATAATTGTCGACGAGCTTTTCAAATCCCTCGTTGCGGATCCTACGCACGCACGTTGCTGTCGTTATCGATAAGGTCTTGAATCGCGTTCAAGCTTTCGGCCGAAATAGTCATTCCGAAAATGTCTGTCGAGGATTTGTAGAGCTTTCAAGAATCATTCAACGCTCCTTTCGCTCGTTGACACGTGGCAAACGTTAAAACGGGATTACTTTAACAATGCGAAAGACTTGGGTGTATCCTTAATCACTGTAGATGTAACAATTAGCATATAACTGCGATCACAATGAGCAATGAGCTCGTGAAAGTAGGTTGTCTACATTCAATGTTATTCCGAAGGAAAGTTTTCGCAGAACTAATGGATCGAGTCTTGAAAATTGTCTAAT
Source organism: Tetramorium alpestre (assembly GCA_021460005.1). Lineage (NCBI taxonomy): Eukaryota > Metazoa > Arthropoda > Insecta > Hymenoptera > Formicidae > Tetramorium > Tetramorium alpestre. The sequence goes on from JAJVSH010000025.1 coordinate 658,476, forward strand.
AAATTCTAATAAATTCGATGTGAAATATACGCGAAAATGGAAACATTTGGTGTATCCTAATTAGAATATAATAATTACAGATTTTTATTTATTTAGAGAATTTAATACTAATATTTATTATTAAAAATTTTTTACGAAGACGTATACAGACTGATAAATATTGAAAATAAATATGCAGACGTAAAAGCAGAAAGAGAGAAGCGAGATGGAAATACGCCTGCCAAAGAAAATATGGTGCGCGTTTAGGTTCGCCGTTGCGATATACCGGTTGACAGATAAATTACATTTTGTAGAGTAGTTACATACTCTCGGAAAAATATGACGGGTTGGAGAGCATCATCAATAAAATGAATGTGGAGAGAGAGAGAGAGGAAGAGTCAACTATTTTTATTCAGATTTCTTATTAGGTATTTAATGGAATGAACAGGAAAAATACTATGAATAAAAATAGCCTCCATAAATAGTTTTAATAAAAGTAGCGCGCATTTCTTATTGCTTATGCATTAAAAGCATTCGTGTGTGGTATTATCGTATTTAAAGGTAAAACAGAGATAAATGTCAGTTGCCGAGTAAAATATCGCTTTGAGAAAAATACGCGATATTAAAAAGATATAAATTTAAATGCATTTTATAATATCATGAGGTTGGAGGTTAAGATATACGAATAAAAATATAGAACATTGTGCGATTTCTTACGTTTATAACAAATCTCCAGATCCATTTATTCATTTCATAATAATCAAATAGATTATTCGCAATTATTATTCGCTTTTTGATGCTTTTAACGTATTTCTATATTCGAAAGAGGCGCAGATTTTATAGCGTGCACACGATATTTAGATGCCCTATTAGTTAGAGTGATAATTAATCAGCAAGTATAATTATACTGATTGAACAAGTACACTTTTGACTAATTGAAATTAGTCGAGAGCATACCAAATAAGGCTGGCGAAAACCTTGAGACAACGAACGTCGCGGCCGATCTTATCCGCGAATAAATTATTGTGCATTAAAAGTAAAGGGTGTCCAAGCGCGTGACAGTAATTGATAACTTGGAGTTCGATCGAAAAATTGATCCCTTCAACGAGCGTTTTATTGACCTTCGCACTTCGTGGGAAACTGTATCTCTCGCTCTAACGACGCTCTATATTTTACAACCAATTACAAGCAGTCGTTCCAAACTACAGTTCTAACTTCTAGACAAATGCGTATAACTTCCAACTTGAATTCCTTTATTATTATAGAGTTGTCTATTATTAACTGCCATTATATCTAATCAATGATACGTGTGATTAAAAATATACATTTTTAAATATATCTTTAGTCTTTAAAGCTGATATTCTCATTCTAGGTAAATGGTTTATTTAAAGGAATTGAAATTACATCGCTTTAAAATGTCACTGTCATCTTTTTCACGATTATTTATTAATTGGTAAAGTGAAATTAAATCTACTACATGTCGACTTGATTGATATACGAAACGAGAAAATAATCACATATAAGTTTTTTTAAACAATGAATGTCATGCTGCAGATTTTAAAAGAACCAAATGTTTTATGTAGGAAGAATAAATGTCATCAACGCGTTTAATTATAATTCAATTTCAATCAACTTATTCTGATTGAGAGAATAAGATTTTTTATAATTTTAATTAAGACAGCAAGTCTGATTGATAAGATTACAATTGCAATATACTTTCCTATTTAGAAAAATAATGTATAATTTTATTAAAATAAGGAAAAATTTCTATATATATTCTAAATTTATATGTAAATAAACACGTCCATGCATCATAAATATTATTCATAAGGAGATATGGAAAGATGGCTCTTAATATAACTTTTCTAGTTGCAATGATCATTAACAATTTCCCGAACAAAATTTACGCGAGAGTCGCTTAAAGTTTCGCCGCGTACAAGTTATGGAACTTTCCAAGTTAGTTTCTTCGATGTTGAATGTCCTCGTAATACACATACAACGTTCTTTCGCATTTCAAGTCTTCAATTATTGAGCGCAGCGTCTCAGCGACGTTATCAGTGCCGCGAGCTTTTCCTCTAATCCACTGGAATCCACGCCGGATGGTTTTACCGCTCGATTTTTTAAACTCAGCTCAAGGATATAGAGCTAAAAATTAAATCCATTTTTATCCACCTCGCGATCTCCACTTCATCGTTCGATCTGCAAAAGGCAAGAAGTAATCGTGAAATTTTTGCGCTTCGCGGCCGCTATTCGAGTGTATCGAACATCAAATCAATTCTCATCACAATCATACTTAAATATCACGTGTGATTATTTTAAGTTTAATTAAATACACAATTTCAATTACCATGATTTGATTTTATAAATTCTGTAGTACACCTGCAATTTGCTAATACTCATTCTTGGTAACGTGCTCAATTTAAATATCGCTCATATATAATTTTTACAATAGCCCGCTAATAACTCTATCATTAAATGCTTTGCGCAAAAATGTAGGGCATTACGCGCATTACACGCGATAATATTGCATAATCGGTTAAAGACCGGACAATCGTATATTTGCATATCGCTGATCTATAGTCGCCGGCATGATGGTCGTAAATTCTTCTCGTTCTCGAGTAAGATTTACATGACAATCACAGTCGCTGTACATATATTTCATTCCATTAATAGTCTTCCGTTCTTTCATCATTGCCAATGTACAACAATGTTATGTATGGTAAATCATTTAACAAGGCTAGTTGCAGCAATGCTGAAACATTAATCGCGATCGAATCTAACAATTGGATTTAAAATTAGACGTAATTTGCTAATTTAAGCGTTACTAATTAGATTTGTATAATTGATTCTCTGAAGTACTTCGAAATGTTTTACATATACGCTGTACATAAAATTTTTAATTATACATACAATTTAAGTGATAGACATATGTTTACTGCAGATTAATATGAAAATCAAGAGTTATATTGAATCAAGTAAAAATATTTGTCAGGACGAGGAGCAGATATCGGGTCAGAAAGTTAAACAGGGTTATCGATGTTATTACTGATGTAATAATATCACTTTTAGGCATACATGCGATATCTTTGTCACTTGATTCTCTCGTCAAACATCGTCGTACATCTCATTGTCCAGCTTTCTTTGAACGCGTAGACGAAAAACCGATTCTTTTCGATTCTCCTGCACGCCGTAAACCATTCATCTGACTCTGAATTGCAGCCTCACCGCGAACTCGTTACTCGATTTGCGTTACCGCAACGCGATCTGGGCTTATCGACCCCTCGCGAACGCATCGCCAGTCCATTCCATCACCCTTATCGGCCCCGCTCTCACGTCCCCCCGTATCGGATGACAGCGGTTAAGGGCCGAATATTCGCAAATTATCGATCGCGTGCCGAGGTCGCGCGCGCGCGANCTCCGCCGCCATCGTCGGCGTCGTCATCGTCATCGATGATCCCACCGTGGTGGATTTCCGGTCCACGATCGAGGAATCCATCGGCGCGGCCTCACGTCGCGCGCCTCCGTTCGTCCAAGTTTCGGGGAACGCGGATGTCTCCGTCATTGTGAGTATCGAGGGGGGGACCGAGGTCCCCTCCCGATATTCTCTATTTCGAGTCCAACGACACCGCCGTTGCGCCAGCAGCTACGTGCGCCTTCGGGTCCTTGACTTCTCTACGAACGCCGGTCGCCGTTCCGAGGCTCTCTTGCCGCCGCGCCGATACACGAGGATAAAACGAGCGGCCAGTAGTGTGGGCCGCGGATCGGAGCGACTTTGTCGGGGCAGCAACGCGCGCCATCGGATTGCTATCGCGCGGTATTTTCATTCTTATTTACATATTCTCACTTCTCGCCGGGGACGCCGAGTCCAGGGTCTGGCTACCATAGTAATTTGTTTCCTCGATAACACTGACTTCACGATGGAGCGTTAGAAATTTTTATCTTCTTTCGGAATTATTATTATGCACGTTAATTGTTACTGCTGGTCTACAACCTTGTTTTAAGAAAATATTTTGGCTCTAAGCCCTTAACCCCTTGAGTGACAAAAATCCGCCAAAATAAAACTGGCCAAGAGTGCTTCATGACGGAAAAATCCGCATATTTCATAACATCAATAAATCACTTTTGCAGTGCAGCAAAACTGATAATGCATACTTAAATATTTTTGGGGTCGCTGAATATTAATTGGAAATAAAAATTCCAAAATTCAAAACGGCTGACGCGATATGATGAACCGTGTGTTCGAAAATTTCCAATTAATTTGAGGAGAATAATTGTGATTGGTTACAGTTTACAGCTTCGAGCTAAAACATTTTTTTAAAGCTAGATTGTAGATCAGCGTATTTATTTAGCGATGAGTTTGTTTTTGCAAGTTGAGCAACTGCATGTTATATTAATTGGACTGTTTAAAAGTGCAAGTGGATTGAAAATGGCGAATCGGGCCGGGTGTTTCTGCACCGCACCTGATTAATTTGTACATCCAGACCCAGCTCGATTGCACTTGCCCACGGTGATGCTGAGCGTCGATTTTGTTAACAAGCTGTAGTGCAGCCGCGCTACGTCACGGTGACTCGCGAATTTATGATTATTTAATGCAGCCACGAGCAAAATGTGCCATCGCTTGCGATAATTTCATTTAGCCGTTAATGACCTGGATAATGTTGGACGATAGTAAATAAATTTCGACACGCTGGGCATCTGTAATTGACGCGTAAACGAGAATACCTTGTTAGCGCTGTCGAAATTATCGTCCAGCCAGCCGGCGCGGCGGGAGAGTTCAAAGCGACTCCGCTGTATCTTATGACAAAGAAATACGTGATCTGTTTTAAGAGACGCCGAGAAAAAGTCCGCGAAAGTTCCTACGGATGCTTATTCCGGCGTATTGGAATTAGAAAATCGAGAACGAAGTAAAGGGAAACGAAGTCTCTTTTTTCGGTCGACGATAAAGACGATCCGATCTCCGGGAGATCGGATCAATTTTCGAGAGAGAAAGAGACTCACGAAGCGACCCCGACATGGACCAAGAATACGCGCGAGCGTATATCTGCGCGACGGATCTCCACGCTCCCGAACCAGTCCCGGCGACCTTAATACGCGTAGACGATGTCCTCGCGGTATCCTTGAATTGTTCGGATACGGCCGCGAGAACGAGAGAATCTCTCTCTCTCTCTCACTCTCTTTCTCTCTCTTTCGTCCCGACAATGCTGGCGTTGCGACTCCGTCTTTTTCTCATAATCCTCATCGTCGGAGTCGAGGCGCGATACACAAGTCGGTCGCGCCTTGCCCGCGATCCTCATCCTTGGCCCAGCTTTATCTCCCGACTTTGACCTCCTCGCCGCCGACGCGTCGTCGCACCCGCGAAATTATCGCAGAATTAATTGGCTTAACGCTTAAAGCCGAATAAGTGCAGGAGCGCGCTGCCGACGATGATACGGGGAAAATTAGTAACCTGTTGTTTGCCATCTCCGTGTTTGCCGCGGTTTCACGGGAGGGAGCACGGCTGCTTGCGCTGCAACTTGGAGTACTTAGCGAGCGTGGCGGCGTGGCGAAACCGAAGGTCGAATTGAATTAAATTTAACGGGGCGATTGTGCAAATGAATGCTCCAGCGGTGAGTCCTCCAAGGTAGATTTATCTTTAGCGTTGGCTTTAAAATAGGAAAATTTTATTGTCAAAACTGATTTAATTAACAAAAATCGAGGCTAAACAACAAGCAACAATTAAACAATCTAAAATATTCCATACACTGAAAAAAAAATTCTGGTTAAAAACGAACAAATCAGAAAAATCTTGTAGAATTGTTCAAATATTCTAGTTACTATAATAGGAATGGAATTTTGGTTATTATAAGTTATAAAGTATTGAGTTCTATTATAATAACCAGAATATTTTTTTCAGTGTAGTTTGGAATTTGAGAAATAATTTCTTTTCCATATATCGTATATAGTCTTAATGTGCATTCGATTATTTATTTGATAAAATCAAATGGCTGTTAGAAGTAACTTTTGCCAGCCTTTTTCGTATTTTCTGAGAGAGATAACTTACTGCAGAAGCAAAAGATATTACTCGGTTTGTTTAATGCTCATAATAAATGCATGGCGCTTCGGAAAGATATTTACGACGTTACCGCGATGGTGAAGGTTCCTTTTATTTTGTGCGGCGAAATTGCGGTGATCCGCAACGATTGCCGAAGAACCGTATTAAATGGTTAATGAATTCGACGGCAGCGGTTCGGCACTTGCCGCGTATCGGTGTGCGCAAGCACGCCAATCGATTGTCGCGTGACGTCATTCACAGAGACCGGCATTCGTCTTCAACTTTGGCCTTTCGACGCCCCGATATTCGATTCATGGCTTGTCTACACGTGTCGGCCGAATAATTGCGCGTTTTTACGAAGTCAATTAAATCGAGCAGCCGTGAAGTGTTGCTAAATAAAATAAATTACGCGGTAGCCCGGTTTTCCGTTTTTCGGCTGTATTTTATAATTACACATTCCACACACAATTGAATGTTTTACGAGGTAAATGGTAAATTTATTTTAGAATAGAATTCACTTTGCAACTTTGTTTATTTATTTTGTTCAAAATTTCTGATTATATCTGTTTCTGTTATGTATTCAGTTATCATACAATATTTAAATATCATGTTATTATTTGTACAATTATTATTATTATTTTTGTAATTAATTTGAAGAAATAATCGCAGAAATAACAAAAACCGGATTTATAAAGTTTTTAAATATTGCATCAATTCGTGTGAATAATACGAGTTTTCTTTTATAAATCCTTTTACAAGTACAATTTTAAATCCGCCAGTGTTTATAATTCATTGACAAATTTAATTCTTAACATTGATGCAGTGTCTATCCTGTACAAATCCTGTACAAATATCCGGTAAAGTCGAGAAAGTCGACATTTAACTTGGTTTGCGAATCTTAGTTTCCTATTTATCTGTCTGCGAAAGCTCCGGCATTTAATCACTGAAAATTACGCAAGAAAATCGGAAAGTCGAATATACGAACATTATCGCGATAACATATAGCGATCGCGTTGCGTGTACACTAGCCGTCAAAAATGCCTTCCTATATGAAATAAGCCACATTTAGGGTCAGTAATAACTAGGCGCATTGCATCAAGATATTTGTGTATCATGACTGTTGATCTAAAAGAGGCTGTTTTGCAGCAAGTTACACAGAGAGTTACAAGATGCCACAGTGTAACATTGTGTTCGACACGGAGTGTTCCAACTATGACACAGAGTTACACTGCGCGACACGGTAAAAAGCTTACGAGCGTGTAAATATGAATGTTACCAACTTTTTAAGAAATTTTATGTTCAACATGTGGTAAGAGCTCTTTCTTCGCATATGTTTAACATAAAATAATTAGAAAGAGCGAAGAAAGAGCTCTTACCACATATTGAACATACAATTTCTTAAAAAGTTGGTAACATTCACACGCTCGTAAGCTTTTTACCGTGTCGCGCAGTGTAACTCTGTGTCATAGTTGGAACACTCCGTGTCGAGCACAATGTTACACTGTGGCATCTTGTAACTCTCTGTGTAATTTGCTGCAAAACAGCCTCTTTTAGATCAACAGTCATGATACACGAATAACTTGATGCGATGCGCCTAGTTATTACTGGCCCTGAATGTGGCTTATTTCATATAGGAAGGCATTTTTGACGGCTAGTGTACATAACGTGCAAATTTACGTTAACGCGGCATTAAACAGACACGCTGTAATCAGAATTGTAAATTTGTCGCATTATAATATAGAGAATGCTTTTCAATTTAACAACAATTATTGACAAGCTGAAATTTATCTTTAAATTTTTCATCTGTAATTTAATCGCTTGTTTACCAATTGCGGTACATCTACATGTCGCACTCGGATGAACGCAGGGCTGTAATACGTATGCTTCTAACGGTAATCAATAATCGCAATAATCACAATAATAATGGTAATCACGCTATTGGAATGTAGGTACAGGCTTTATCATCGAATAATTGATAAGCTAACAATTTACATCGTACAGACATGGAATATTATAGCTGAAGAAAAAGAAGATTCAGATTCTGAAGATCGAGAAGGCGAGCATGAACGGGATCGATTCGTCGAGAAAAATTCTTCGCGCGCAGTAGCAACAAACGCGCATCGGTCGCGGTGTTTCAATAACGATTTCATAATTAAATACAATGCCGCGGCGAGACTGTGGAGAAACAGCTCGCGTGCTTTGTTCGTCGGCAAGGCCCCGTCCGCTCGACACGGCTCCAATCAGATCGCCGCGAACGCGCTCAGATGCTGCGCCCATCTCCTCACGGCATGCGTGAGTACGAGCGAGGCGCGTTTAACCTACATAAAGTGGAATCGTGATTGGGCGAAGTAAATGGCGAACGATCTCTTCGGATAATCTATATGCAAGCGCGATATGCTCTTCTCTCGCGCCGGAGAAAGCCGGTTTCGTTTATTCGTTCGTTTGCGAGGAAAAAAAAGGGAAGAAGAAGAGCAGGCTATCGCGACGCGTACAGCGGTAACACGCGCGCTATAACGGCTACAGTGATTTACACGCACGATCCCTTGGCTTTACGCACGCACCGTAGGGCGACCTGAAAGTTTGATGACTTTTTTTTTATTACGCGATCCCGAATTGATACGGTGCGAATGTTGAAAAATGCATAACGCAAAGCTTGCGGGATAAATCTGAACGAATGGGAGGATTAAAGGGACTCAACGTGGCTTACTCGCGCTCCCACGATTATGAACTATTGAAGTATAACGCTTTGGCATTATCCTATCAACGGTGTGATTCATGCTGCTCTCCTATTAGCGCTGTAACGCTCTTAACGTATTTGCGACTCGAAAAATTGTGGCGCGGTTTCTGCAAATCTAAAATCATAAAAATTATAATCGCCGCATGTCAAAAGTTATATCGATCGATAACGTATATAGAATGCTTGATCGGAAAGATATGTATAAAGTTCTAAATATATCAAAACTCAAGATTCTGTAATATGAGATATTTTGGAAAGTAATTTGGAAAGTAGTCTTTTTTAGACTTCAAATTGATTTACTGTCATACGAGTGTAATAAAGATCGAGTTAAAATATTTATATGAATCATATAAATATATATTTTATAAATATATAATTCTCCCTAAAATCTCTTATTACGTAGACTCTAAAATTCACTGTCCAATAATATTTCTTATAACGGGATCGTACAGCGCTTTACAAGGCAATATTGAAAATTAGAAGTGGAGGACGATCAGTTAGGAAAGTGCACACGCTGCTCTTTTGTTCACAGGGTATTATCAGCCGGCTGGTCCACTGATACAGCACCCACCGCCACCACCACCAACCTTACCGCCCATTAAGGGTCCACCTCCGGAACCGACACCCACGCCTCCCCAAAACTCGGAGGGTTCAGACGATCTGGTGGCCACTTCCACGACCTCGGGAGGCACAAGTAGCACAGGTATGTTACTAATAATTAACCAATAATAGTTGAAGACATTACAAAGAAAAAAAGATCTTTTCTATCGCGTCTTTGTCTTTCACAAGAAATTATTTATCATTGAGATATTTTACAAATTTTCGCATTAACAATGGCGATATTTTTAAATTTTTACATTTTACAAATTACAATAATTTTTTATAATTTATTCTCGATTTCTATGTATCACACATAAATTTTGAATTCTTTTAGAATTTAGTTTTTCCAAAGTTTCCTTTTTTTATATTTCTTATATTGATATTTTTTATTAAGTAAATATATTTAAATGAATTTTGTTAAAAATAGCTACAAGTTGTATAAGACAATTGCGCAATTGACGTGTATCTTTTTTAGAGCAATCTCTCTACATTTCATATATCTGACAGTTTTGCTGTCTCGATTTATTAGATAGATTTGCTGCTGAGGCAAATGTCGTCATACGTCTCGCTAGGGCAATGTATCACTACATATATATCAGATCTGCATTTACATTAATGATTTTATCGTGCAACGCTCAACATAACATGGTTATCTATACTGGAAATGCATTAATGACCGGCCGTGCAGGTGCATATTAAGATTGCATATAAGTGGTGCATGAAGGAAAATGTCGAAGGAAAAAGATCGCACCTAGCTTGACCTTCCTTTCCTCCGTTTTTATTTTCTTCTATTTCATTCGTTTCTAGAAATTTTTTTCTCGCGTCCTACGTTCCGTCAGCAATTTTTAGATTCTTTTTTCGTGAATTTCAGCGAAACGAATCGCGTTACGAAAATTTATGAAAATTCGCTGACATTGAAACGGAATATCCCTGTGTGACGTCGCGCAGATCTTAATGGAAATTCTTTTTTCTGCGTACCAGAAATGGATTATGAATGTGTTATAAAAGCGGCACACGCCGCATTAAAATGCAAAAAGTGATGCGCATTAGCGGTTTTTAAGTAGGACAAAAACCTCCGGGTCGGTTTAAGATTAAACCCACGAGAGCGTATATTCTTCTGCGTTTTTTACGCATGCAAATAGTATGTCGCACTACGATATTAGCCTGTTATAAGAGACTCTAAATCATCCGGTGCATTGACGTGAGCGCAGGGCTAATAGCGCGAGCACTCACAGGCTTAATTGGACGGAGATATCAGCCTCTTCGATAATATAGCTACCTTCACAGCATGTCAGTGCCAAGATTGTCTTTCGGTACTCTGATAACTGCTGCTATCTCAAATATGTGTACGTTTGTTGTGTAGCTTATTCTTCAGATAGAGCTGCTCTTTCGTAGATATGCATTGCACATATAACTAAATTATTATATCTTATTGTACAACTTTATTTCATAGTTTATTATTTATTAGATTTTTAAGCTTGAGATTATCATTTTAATATTCTTTATTCTTTTCTTGGAGATTTAAGTCTTTCATGATATTTAATTAATAATCTTTTCTTTTAATAAGTAATGTGCACAAATAATTTAACAATGTCTCTCCTAACGTCTCATAAGGCGCGGCATCTATCGTATAATTATCAAACGAATATTCAAAGCTTCGTCGTCGTTTTGCGAAATCGATCATCGTGCATTCGATGGGGGCACGTATGGGATGAATGAACGGTCGTTTGTTACAGGTGGAGGCTTTTATAGGACATATTGCCCGCAGTACTACGGCACGCCACCGCAGTATCCGGATCTGTGTTATCCGCCGACGTATTCTCATCCTCACGCTCATCCGCATTACTACAAATACCCGCCCACTTACAGGAGGTAAGAGATTTATTCGCGTTCGACGCTTTGCATGATGACGCGAACAAGAAAGGGGGACTGTGGGGATGCCGCTCCGAGGAACGGCATATGCGCCGTGCCGTTGTTGTCGTAACATTATCGAGCATCTGTTTGCGTTAAGTGGCACATTAATCCTAAAGCTTATAATTATTACGTAATGTTGTAAGCAATATTGCTGCGTTAGAACGTCATACAAACCTCTCAAAAACTAATTACTATTAATTTCTTTGTCTTAGCACATGACTTGCTCGTTGTTTCATCCAGTTTTTTTTTCCTACTTTTTATTTCATGGAATCGATCAGTTTGATTTCTACGAGGTTCACATGAAAAGCGACAATAGTTATTCTATTAAAACGTTATCATTGTCACGCTTTCCTTCCGTGGTGATAACTCGCTTTTGTGAATAGGTGTTCGCAGAATTTATAAATGCTCACAACGCGATTTATAAATGTTAAGTATTGAATTGCGCGGTGTTTATGTAAATTAGATAAAGCACAACTGTTACCTTGAATTAAACCTGGTTGTTAGTCATCGTTTCGTAGTATAATTGTTTTTGTACATATTTGTAACATTTATAACGATGCGCAGTTTTGAACTAGCTTTGACGGAAGAAATATAGATATCGCTGCAAAAGCAGCGCATAAAATTCTAGTTTTAGTGTATTTTCAGATTTTCAGTTACGAAATAAATTGGTTACATGATATTGACAAAATCGTTCAATACTGCGGGCTGCATTATCCAGATTGTTTGAAAACACGTATAAAAAGCGTGTAAATTTAATATTTCTGTTAAACATATATGTGTGATATTTGCACATTGTTATTTTTTAAATATTGTTGTAATGTTCAGTAGTTTTAATAACAAAAATATCCACAAACGTTTTAGTAACAAGCAGAATATCCTGTCACATTGCAATACATTTAGGTCACAGATGGTGCTAACTTTCCGAAACCGTAGTTATCTCGTTTTTAATGAAGAAGTGAAAGCTACAACTAGAGCGTGTCAAAGTTGGTTTTTGCCGCAAAAGTCGCGGAAATTAAATGGCAAATTTTAAAGCGCGCGGTAACTTTTTAATTATTTGATATTGCCGTAAAAAATATTTTAATTTTATATATTTTTGAAACTATTGTAGATCCCACAATTTTTTCAATTGTGTTAGTTTTCAATTACAATTTAATTTACCCAAATTGATATTTAATTCGTAACATTTGAAAATCCCTACATATCCATACATATAATTACTTCAAATCTGTACGAATCTGACATAATTGGTGCCACGATATTTTCGTTACAGAGAAATTTATGTATTCCAAATTGATTGAAGACTATTGATCAAGAGAATTATGACATGAATATCTCTTTTGGTATTTTCGTTACAGAGAAATTTATGCATTCCAAATTGATTGAAGACTATTGATCAAGAGAATTATAACATGAATATTTCTTTTGATTATACATTGAGAGAAAAATATAATTACTTTTGGATCCAACCACAATTTTATAATATATATTTCTAATGATTCATGATTTCTAATTTCTAATTTTTTGATGGAAACAAAATTGAAAAATAATAGTCAAGTTGAAAACAAGAAACATTTCTAAACAAAAAAAATATATGAAATATTTTCAATTATTTATATAAGTGCAGTAAAGATTTAAAAAAAAGATAGCACTTGGGCCACATTGAGTACATGTATACCCAATATGACCCGGTTATATATTTTTTTCTTTTCATAAAAATTTATCTCTCAGTGTAGTGTCCTCTTTTCATGTTATTATCTAAATATATTAAAAACTGATAAGGACAGACCAAATATTCGACGCGCACGAGTATTCATATTTGCTCTTCGACTGTCAATGCATTTCGTAAGGAAGGGTATCTTTTCAGGCAGTACTATGGCTATCAAGAGTCCGGTGGGGGTGGCGGACCGCCACCAGGCAGTGGGGCTGCCGGAGGTGGCCCTGGAGTCGTTGATTACCAACCACCTCCGCCACCACCCGGCGAATATCCGCTACCACCCTATTATGGGGGATATCCTCCGCCCCCCCATCCGCCGCCGCCACCTCCTCCGAATCCGGCATATCTGCATTCTCAGGGAAGACCTTTCGTAGACCGTAAGTATTGTCATTTACTAAAGAGAGTGCGTAGCGTTGCGCTGCGAGGAAAATTCAAAAATTCCATCTCGTTCTCATTCTATTTCTCCCTCTCTCATGTTCATCTTTTTTTTTGGAATTTATTCGATTAGATAAAAAAATTGCACCGACAAATATGATGTGAGCTGACATGTACTTTTTTTCAGCATAATTTTCCATTTTTAATAAAAATTTAAATACGTGTTTTTAATAGGTTTAAACAAGCACATTCCTTCTTTTGTTAAATTAATTCTTAAAGAAAGAAAGAGATGTGCTCGCTTTTTTTAAATTGTTCTCTGAAGTGTGTAATTCGATAATAATTCTAATGCAAAATTATTATTTATTAAAAATTACCGCGCGTATTCAAGAGAAATATTGATTTTCATATCATAAATATTACACCGCCACTGAAAAATTTAAGATTATTCCGCGCGAGAAATATAATAGAATAATAATATTACACGCTCCCAATGGCTATTGGATAATTAAATTGTTTATCGGGTAGAGTATTTTTAGAATTAAAATCAATTATTTCTACGCGCGAAATCCAAAGATTTTTCATTAAATAGTTATTGAATATTAAACTTCAATTTTTCAAGATTTTTATTACATTTTCAGATTGGAAGTATTATTTAATGCTTCCAATAGTTGAAGATAGTGCAAATTCTCCTCTCTTTCTTCTCTTGCTGTTATACCTGCTGTGATTTCTATAGAAACAAATTCTAGAATTTCACGAATACCTAAATCGCCCACATTACGGTCCTTTTGAAATTTTATGTTCGGTTAAAACTGTAGCGTGCTGCGGCTGATTCTTCCTTTTCTTTCGTGAATATGAAAATGACCAGGAAAATACTTTGAGAATTGCCTTTAGTATTTCGTTTGATTTCTAAGACGGTTGATTCTTAAGATTCCTGGCCCCCTCACCGCAGCAATATTGAATTATGACGTCAGAGGCGAGAATGCCTTGATCACGAATTGCTAACTTGATCAATAAAGATCAAGGATAGCATTCGCCGGATTTTAGAAGTGTATTAAAATAATGTAATGCGTTGTTTTATCCAAATTTATATTTATTTGCAAATGGCACGTGCGCAAAATCAGCGTGTCATTCTCGCCTCTGACGTCATAATTCAATATTCCAATGCTGCGACAAAGGGCCAGGAGTCTTAAAGGCCTGTCCTTCGACAAAGCATTAGTTCTCATGAAAACGGAACTTTAACCAACAGTTAGCTCTTTTCCTCAGAATGGAACTATTTTACGTCGCTAGTTCTGTGTAGTGTTATACATACGAAAAGGTGCTTTTGTTCATCATGGCAAGAAAAAGAGTAAAAAGGACCGTGACTTTCACTGATAAACAAAAAATTAATAATATTTGCAGTAAGTCTACTCACTTCTTTGTCCAAATATTCCTTGTATTGCTATATCTAACCATGTCGGCATATTTAAATACATTGCCAGATCTCTATTTTGTCTTGATGTGCGAGCATTGTATGATAATCACAAATTAAATTATAAAGCAAGGGATTAAGCATTGTACGCTACCAGCGGGTATCTCCTCGTTCGAACATTCCGATACAAAGGAAGAGACGGTATCGCGCGCATTCACCGATCTCCCGTTTGTGCCCTCAGCCTTTCAGGGTTGTCCATGCCCGATGCAATCGTGTCCAAAAAACGGGGATACTGGGGCCCTTATTGGTAATGGTAAGGGAGCGCCAGTGGTATCGGGGCCCGGTCTGTCATTGCCACCCAGTGCTTTGGTAGGTCCGCCCTCGCCGGCGAGGGGACTAGCTGGGCTAGCTCCCCCTCACGGTGCCAATGCCTGGGATACGGATCGCGTCCAAATCAACACTCATCGCAACCTAAATCAGAACCAACCCCCCTCGGTCCCGCCGTCGCACAATCTAGTCGGTGGGCATAGTCGCCTTCAGAACCAAGACTGTAGGAGTAAGGTATGTACTCAGCCGCTCTCTCGTACTTGATCAACCGTCAACTCGATCACCGGCTTCGATTACCTTGATTACCTTTCGACCAATCTCGACGCAAGACGCGTAGATGGAAAAATACAAAATTTGATTTCACACATGCATTTAGATACATAAATAGAATATTGACGATAATATTTCTTTGATGATGCACGCGATGCCAAATGTTCTCGCAAATTATTTAAATTCTTTGTATTGAATATTTGCAACACTAAGTTGTAAGTGAAATATCTACTAACAATAAAATATAATTCCAATTCTGTGTAATTTTGAAAGTAATTTTTTAATATGATAAATCATTTTTTTTATTCTTTTTTATTCTTCTTTGTTTAATAATAATTTGCGATAGAATATCGTTTTGAAAATAGCATTTCTAGAATGGCATCCTTACGACCCAGTAAACACAAAGTAACTATAATGTAACGTTAATGTTACAATTTCCCACTCAACAATTTAACTACAATATAACATGTCTTGTATATAACAGTTATATTGTCGAATAGGAAATTTTAACATTGACGTTATATTACTGTTACTTTGTGTTTACTGGGGAGTGTTATGTGAATATTTAGATTTCACCAATATTAAGTACTTGATCCTATTACTCTGAATAACTTGTAAATTTATCGGATATTTCGATTATTGAGAGAAAAATTCATCAAATACTCTATTTTCCGTGTCGATATTGCCGTGCTGACAATAATAAAATTAGCGATTGAATTAAAAAGCCGCGAGCCCTTTTCAAGGACTCGCGGATTTATCGCGCGATAGCGGCATCGGAGTCGCACACGTTTAACCCGGCGAATTTCCTTTCTGCCATCCCCGCAGGACGAGCAAAATTGTACGGAGGATACGTTGAGGAAATGCGGTTGTCAGAACGCGTGCACGTCCACTTGCGAGGTCAAGATGGAAACGCTATCGCCCACTGAGAAATTGTCCGTGGCAGCGAGCTGTCCTAGCAGCAAGTATCACAACTTCAAGCTGGAAAACAACAATGTCAAGTGCGAGTCCTGCAGCATGGAGATCGACGGGCTGCCGTGCGTCGCCAATTGCAACGTCGTCAAGTGCGAGTCGGATTACAAGTGCGACATTATGAAGTGCGAGCAGTGCATGAAGGAAGGACAGATTGCGATACTGGAGATGGACAAGGATTCCGGTATCGTGCTGGACGACAAGCTCGACGGCGATCCCGACGTGAAGGAGGAGCTGGACGTGGTGGTGATCGACAGCGATGAGAACTGGAAAAAGCCCGATTACGAGCCGACCGTGCAAGAGACCGTCGACGATAAGGAGGAAGAGGAGGAGGATGAGGAGGAGGGGGAGGTGGAGGAGGAAGTCACGCAGAGACCGATTGCGACCAAGGTCGAGGCCGAAGCCGAGACCGAGGAACAGCCCAAGTGCCAAAAGGTGACGAAGAGGAAGCTCTCGCTGGACAGCCTATCGGACAGTAGGAAGAAGAGGAAACTGAGCAAGAGGGCCTTGTCGGTGGGCTCGTCCCAGGATGCGAATAACGAGGAATCGGTCAATATCACGCCGATCAAACCGCTGCCGAGTAAAGCCGATAGCGTGAGAGCCGAGGCGATCGTCCCGAAGAAGAAGCAAGCGAAGAAGGACGTGGGACATCGGGGCCAAAAGCGCAAAGCCGAGGCGCCGAACGCGAACGAGAGCGCGTCTAAGAAAGTGAAGAGCGGCAAGCAGAGCATCGTCAATTGCTTGAAGCGGACCGCTAGCGATATCTCGATAATGGAGACCATCGACAATGTGATACAGCAGAGTCTGCAGATGACACAGAGGAAAGATCGCAAGAGCAAGAACTGCGAGCGCGTGGAGAAGAAAAAGAAGAGCGTCAAAGAGGAATCGTTACCGGCGGCAAAGAGGCCCGCGAAGAAGATCGATCAGACGAAGGAACAGACGGTTGAGAAGGTGTCAAAGGCCGTTTCGAAGAACGGTCAAGCCAAAAGCAAAGCGGACGGGAAACCGAAACCGAAGGCTTCGCAGGAAGGCAAAATTAAAGTTGGTAAAGGCAAGATTGGCAAAATCGTAGAGACGAAGGACGTAAAACCTAGGGCGCAGGACTCGAAAGCGCGGGACAGCTCGAAGAAGCGTGATATCGTGTCGAAGACCAAAGCGAATGACGTCAGCGAGGATCCGAAAAAGTCGGCTGTAATTAAAAAGAAACGGAAGAGCGCGAAAAAGGTGGCAAATGCCAAGAAGTCGGGCTGTAAAGTGGAGAATTCCTCGCTTGGAAATGAGAGCCTGACGTTAACGAGAAAAACGTTCCTGAAACCGAAGTGGAACAACGGATGGAGTTGGGAGGGGGAGCCCTTTGAAGCCAAAGTTTATCTAACGGTAAGAATAATTAAACCCTGATATATTTCCGGTCTGGAGGTTTTATTCGAATCTATTAATTGAGGAATCAGATTCCTATGATCATAGCGATAATAAAAGAAAATTATGTTAAACTATTAAGCAATGTCAACAAATGTAGATTTTTTTATCTTCTTTTTAAGACTCTATATACATATCTCGATGAATTTCTAAGAAAGATTTAATTGATAAAAACTTTTACACGATCTCTACAGTTAGCTTTATGTATATGTAACAAATATTGCAATGATGAAATAATTTATTCGAGCAGTCTGTATAATCCTTTCAAAGTCATGCAAAATTTGCAAAGTTTACAGAATTATGTTATTTAATTAAAATAAATTCAAAAACTAATGGACTATAGAGAATCAATGCAGTAATTTTTTCATTAAATTAATATGATTAAATGTGTGCATTGTTTATTTCAAAATTAACTGTAAATAATTTCGATTCACAACTGAATATGCAACCACAAACGAGTCTGAATTTTGTACAGTAATTAATTACCATGTGATGATGTTAATTACTATCTGTTGATTCAAGTCAAGATAGAATCTAATCGAATTTTAAAATCTGTCATCTTAGAATGAAGAAACAGCTATACGGAGATGTTACGCGAGCATGAGTCACGAGAGCGGCGACGTATTGCGGCCTCGGGACTGTGTATTGCTGAAGAGTGGTACGCGAAAGGGTGACTTGCCGTATGTAGCGAAAATAGCGGCGCTGTGGGAGAACCCGGACGACGGTAGATATCCTCGATCGCGAGAAAGGCGGAGAAACGCTCCTCTTTGATTTGATAAGTTAACATCACGCTGTTCTGATTTTAGGAGAGATGATGTTCTCGTTGCTGTGGTACTACAGACCTGAGCACACAGAACAGGGCCGGACGCCACACGACAGCGAGGACGAGGTATTTGCCTCGCGTCATCGGGACGCAAACAGCGTCGCTTGCATAGAGGACAAGTGTTATATCCTGACGTTTAACGAATACTGTCGGTGAGTAATTCTTCCTATTGTGATGAAATTTAGTTCAATTAATAGATTGTTTATAGTTTATATTATTTATATTATATTATTTATAATTCTCGAAACCACTTGCAAAACATGTCACATATTAAAACAATCTTATATTTTTTCATTTAAATCTTTTAACTCCTTAATCGGTTTTTTATAAATAAATACATGATGAAAAGATCGGGATTAAATCTGCTGATAATAGTCCGTCGTTCCACAAAATTATGTATTATACCAATTTAATTGAATATGTTTCACGAATATAGATTTTTAAAAAAGATTTTTAATACTTTAATACTTTTGCGGATTGGCAATCCATTTGTATAATCGAACTTAATGACAAATTATATTCATAATTGATTGTAAAATAATTGACGTAGATTTTTTTTTATGTATAGGTATTTCGTAAATCTCTCTTTCTATAATAAACTAATATGCCATACATAAATTTTTACTGTCCGCGAAATTAATTCTAAAAGACATAATCTTTTCCCTTAACCAAGCAAGATTGAATTACCTGCATATTTTTATGTGACAGGTATCGTAAAAACTTACGGAGGATCGAGGAGGGCTTAGAAAATCCTGGCTTGATAGTTCCGCCAGGGGACCAAGTGTATCCAAGGGAGAATCGGCAGCCTCCTATACCAGTGCCATCAGACATGGTGCTTTTCTGCCGACGTGTTTACGACTATCGCGGGAAGAAACTTGTGAAGAACCCCGGATGACTCGAATTCCTGTAAAATGCAAACCGAAGCTTAGGTCACACACTGAAACTGGCCGCAGTCTCCTTTCAAGTATAATTGCGTCGCTGTTGATCGATTTGTCTTGATTTCGAAGGTTGACGAGATTTGATTATTTTTGTAGCGCATTACATATCGATTTCGCGAACATATACAGCCTTCTTTCACTTTTCACTGCTTACATTTTACCCGTTTACTAAAAGAAAAAAAAATAACTTTTGTATGGAGAAACATTTGATTTTATCCAAAATTATTAAAAGAAAATGAAAAATATAATGAAAAGTAGTCGTGCGTGAGTGTTTCAAGAACAATGGAATTCCTATTTTGAATTCTATCGTTAAATGATAAGAAGATTCTTAGAACGTCGCGTCAAAAAAGATTCGTAACAAAAAGAATGGCATCGTGTATATCCTCGTTATATATTGTAAAGGCTACATTTATCGCACTACTTATATTAATCGGTCTTTCTATTCTGCTCGTCTGTGATACCACAGAAATCATGATGAATCGTTCATTAATTCTGATGATTGATATTGCGTGGAATTCATCGGCGGATCGAGCGCCAGAAAGTGCGCTGAATGTTCGGGTAGAAACATATAGATCAATTACGGAATAAGTTCCGGACGATATTTTTCCAAGGATGGCATTATCCGCATGTTCCTCTCTCGCGGGCGATCGCGAACTTCCGCCTCCTCCCGTGTTCTCCATCGTCCGCCGACACGAACGAAACCGATATACAATCTCGATAACGTGTATAAGATGTTTCTAGGCGAGTTAGTGGAATTTGACAATTTTATAGAGAGAATCATATTTTTTGTGAGATAGCATTTTACACAACACTTAAATGGATATTTTTCACATAGGAGATAACAAATGCACGACGTCGTAATGTCGTGCGTCATGGCGCCTTAACTTGAAAGGAATCTACCAACAGTTTCAAAGATAAGGAATCAAAAGCAGGGACGAAATTGCGATTATTTAGCGAAAACAGCGTTATATATATGTATAAGTGCTCTCCGAGATTAGGCCCGTGCGCCTGATGCGAGGGGCAAACATCAAGCGTGTGCGACATTACACTTCCATTGTCTCATGGTGTGTTTACATCTGTCTCGGGGACGCGACTTCTCCCCGAAATCTAACCCGCGCATATAATGTCATCTTCGTCGACGTAATCATTATAATCATGTAAAATGCATTTTTACGAACAGTGCCGAAGACAAAATGTTTTAAGACTAGAAGTGGCTCGATTCGTATCAAAGAATTTAATTCACTGCTTTCGAATAATATCTTTCAATAGATATCTTGAATGTTTTGTAGATATCTCTTGATGATTATGAGATTTTTTAATATTTTTAGAAAGCTGCTGTTAACAAGTATCACGATACTTTAGAATATCTTGCATTCCGATCTGAAACAAATAAAGTACTGACATAAAATTATATTTTTCACATCATTTTTTTATCTTTTATTTTGATGTATTTAGCAAATGATCATCTTGACGAGAAGATTCATGGATCGAGTCATTTCCATGTAATAAGCCGCGTTTATATTTAGTAAGGAGATCTTTATTTGCTCGTTTTTTAATACAACGACTCCTTACAAGAATGCAGGAGACATAGACATTTAATTGTCAGGGATGTTTGTGTTTTGATTTGTCATGCACCGCGAGTCGCGCTTTTACATGCTTGATTTTTGATTTTTACATATATATATATATATATATATATATATATATGACTATTCGTTTTATTTTTATTCATAAAGATCTCTAAGATCTATAATGAGAGAGAACTGTAGTTGTATATTATCGCCTATAACTTAGGTACACATATACAATATATATATATATATAATTTTGATTCATAAAGAATCCACATGTTAGCGATTAGTCAATACTCGCGGTAGAATGCCAAAAACAACCAAAACATATTCACGAATTACGAGAAACTTTTTTCAACGCAAATCATTAATATTATCGCGACGTACCAAAATTTATCATGAGATCATCGATAAGTAATTTCTGTGGAAATTCCTCGAACCTCGTGTTAATTTTTATTTACATTTGTTGAGTGTAGCGGGCGCTTTGTTGGAAATCATATTATTTAAAATTAATATATTGATAATATGGTTATTATTTAATATCTAATATATTGGATATAGATATTAAGTTATTTTGCGGAAGAATAGTAAGGAAATAGACGAGTAGACGAGAGCGCGCGCATGTTTACGGTTGTATGTATGTGTATGTATGTGAGGGAAGAGAAAGAGAAAGGAGAGGATAAGCGAGATGAGCACTGTTACAAATGAGCGAGTAAATTGAAAAGGCGATAGAAAGAAGAGAAAGAAAAAGAGTGAAAGGAGAGTATGAGACGATGATGACAGATCATGTTTTACGAGAAATTTCGCGATACCAAAACATTCTTTCACGTGCAAAATCTTTTCCTTGCGATTCGAAGTGCGTCTCATAATGTATCCGGATGATCCTCGATGAGATGCGCTCGACGTGTTTCATAAGGAATCGACTTAGTCTTACGTAAACACCGTGAAAACACACAAACGCATGGGTTTCGACGAACGCCGCCTCCGATCGAGAGTGCTGAAAAAAAAACGCTGCGAAGTTCCTTGCGCAACGCACTTCCTCTTACCTCCGTGCACATATCGGGACCGAGAGGGATGGACGCCCCGTCTAACACGAGAAATTCCAAAGAGACAGCCCCGTAAAGGGGATGCGAATCGCGGCGCTCGTCGGTAAATCCACCGGGTTCTTGCGTAATCTTTTTATAGATAGTTTTATATTCCTTTTTAACGCGCAAAGAGAAGATAAGAGTAAAGTGGTACGAGAGAGTGCGGAAGATAGTTTTTTCTACGGGAGAGAGGACGATACAGGTAGCGAGACCGGGGAGAACGGTGTGATACAGGCGGAACAATAAGACACGCCAGAAAAAAATATCAAGAAAGGAGGCTGAAGATTGAGAGAAAATGAGAAGTTACTTGTGCGCGACTGTGTAGTGTCGCCGAAGCGGAGCGTACTCGTGGAGAATTTCATTGAGGCGAAACAGGCGGACCGAGCGCCTGTGTAAATATTGTGTATTCGCGAATATGTAATACCTAAATGAAAAAAAAAAAAAGAAGTGAAGGAGAAGAGAAAGGAAGAAAGACAGGGGAGAGACGCGGCTCTCCGTCGAGCCGCGTGCGCGCACGGCGCGGTTGTAATTTTCAGGAACTTACCTACCTAACGACGGTTAACATGGGAACATTGCACACGCACATACACACATATATACACAAACACACACATACTTACACGCATACACACACAATGCATATCCTCTGTTCATTTTACGTAGCCGACGAACTTTTTCCATCAAGAGCGTGAGCAGCGAGCCCTCCGTTCGTAAGGGGCTCGCGTGGAGCGCGAGGCTTGCGCCGCCTCCACCCTCCGCCGTCCGCTCCTCGCTCCTTCCTTGCATCTGCTTTAATCAAAATGCAACAAGTGTCGGCCGTGCGCGCTCATCGAGATCGGGTACGTCGTCAGTCGCGCCGTCATATCGCCCGTTCGAGGCACTACGCCGCACTACGAGCGTGACTGCAAATGATTTGACTCATATTGAGTATTCGCCCAATTGTATTCATCATGTTAATCCTTAAGTGTTAAGGCGTAAAGGGATCATGTATCTATATTATGAGATAAATAGTAACTCGTGTCCCGCTGATAATAAATGGGACAAGATATTAGATACATATTTTTTATTACTTTGTAGTGCGTTTACGCGTCCAATGAGATATCTATCATTTTATTTATACACACCGATATGTAGCCGTTTCTTAAAATTAAATATTAATAGAACGATCAACTCGGTTAATTTTCAGGCCCGATTTTATTTGAATAAATAAAAGCCCAGACAATACAAACATCTAAAAAAGGTCAGGGAACACTGTGACACTGTGTTTTGTGGATTTTTGTATTATTTGGGAGAAAAAAAATATATATAGATATATATATATATATATATAGCAAAAGAAATATACAAACCGACTTTTTAGTGATGTATTAAAAATATGTATTTATTAAACTATTGATTATTGACGTTGCCTCAAAGATACAAAGATACTACAGCAGCGAAGGATATCAATAAGAACTGAATAGAGCGAAGAATTTAGCAATTATTCGCATGCGAGATTAAACCATTGATGTACCGACAAAAGATTGAAATCGCAATATCTCTGACAATTACGACTGTTGGATGAAAAAAGAAATATCCCGTTTCTGGTGGACTCTAGCGTGCGGACCACGATCGTTGCCCGATCTCGAAAACGCGACCGCTATTTACGAACGATCAACCCGATGAACTTTCATTGCGCGGCGTTACGCGGTTTGCCGTGAATGCGAATGCTCGATTTTATCTGGTTTATTTGTCTGAGAAAGAGACGCGCGATTGTACTTGTAGGCGATGCCTCGTTCTCGTAGCTGCGAGACTTGTATACCCTCCTACATCGCATGTTTTCTTCCTTTTTTTTTATTCGTGTAAACATATCTACTAATAGATAGTGTAGTACATTTAATGAATTACATGACATTGATGACACGAATTTTGAGATCATTGGATGACTTTTATATTCGAAGATGAATTCAGTAGCTTGATACTAATTGTAAAACGAATGTCTGCTCCTTTTGTTCGCGCTTTTGCGCGAAGGAGATAATTTTGTATAGCATTTTTACAATAACTTTTGTTTAACTCTTTATAAAAACGTAGGCGTATACATATATATTTCGTTAGCAAGGCTGTATTTTTTTCTCGATATCGATGTTTCTAACGCATATTTCCAATTAATATTTTCTAGGAGCATTTCACGATACTTTGAAACATGAAATAAAATTTCAATGTATTTGTAGATGTAAATATAAATTACGTATGGCATTATATACTGATATTATATTGCATAATTTTATTGTTCGGCTTATAATAACAAGACGTGAAGCTTAATACGAGCTGGATAGATTACAAGATATTTAATTACATGCAATATACACAAGCTTGTTATACAAATTGTTCTTTTCCGAAGTGGATTATGCTTCACGTGATCAAATAATTAACCATCAAATATTTAACTAAATATACATTTAAATTAGCTTTCGCATAATAAATAGTAAAATTAAAATGGAAAATTAATATTTTTTTCTTTTTTTTTAATTGCTGCGTATAGTTTTTAGTTATTTAAGAGAATTTATGTCATTTACATAAATGATAAATTTGCCGTGACACGCTCGATTTGTTCGATATAGCATTGCTAGTTCTATACGTTTCTGAAATACTTGTACTTGTCAATTATACGTTTAAATCGTGCTTATCGGAAAAGTGCGCAAGACTCGCAGGCGGATTACGTCCCTGAGAAAGCGAGGCACGCCTAGAAATTGCATGCTTGTAATTGTATATCGTTGCAGAGCGTCTTGAGCCGAGAATTGTTGGCAAAAATAAATAAGAAATCTAATTTACCAAGTGTCTTACTGTAAAGTATCTACTCCGATTATACCAATAAATGATGGATACGGGTTCGCAGTATGAACGCAGAAGTGTCAAGTGATTCGACGTCTTACGAACTCTGGCAGTCGCGAAACGTTCGAGAATATCAAATTTTCGAGAACCTATATCTATTTGTATCGTCATTATAGTGAGAAGAAGGAAGATTGTGTCCTATGATAAAAATTTAATCCTACTCATATGCACAATTCTTATCGTGGAAAGGCCAAAGTGTTAATTTATTTTTGTGACTTTGAAAAATTTGCTTGATAATATTAATTGTTTATTTAAGAATATCGCGTATATACATATAGATTATACAAACGAGCTATTCTGTATATTGTTTAGGCTTGCCACGTCACAAACGATTTTATTGTACGTCTTTTTACAATTGTAATGTAATTTTATCTTTATCTGGAACAACTTTCTGCATTTAACTTTCATTGAGGACTTGCAAGCACACGAATCTTGTATAGTACGTGTTAGATAAGCAATGCAAATTATGGGTTTGTTTCTGCATTCAGGCTTTTGAGAAAAATGAATGAATGTTCTTTATATTAAACGAAAAGTCGCTTTTATCTTAAGAAACGCTAAGACTCTGGCGTTGAATATTTTTCCGTTTGAAATTAGTATCGATTAGGGATCGTTTGGACAAATGCGAACGGCAAACTGAGCGACAACGCCACACTGGAGCATACAAATACAATAAAAAGAAAGAGAAAGACAGGGAGAGAGAAAGAGAGAGAAAAGAAAAAAAAGAGAGGTATTATTTCTACACGAAAGCTGAGATAAAGGTATATATAAATAATATATATATATATATATATGACAAAGTATATATATATAAATATATATATATATATTTAGGTAATTAGAATAAAAAATATATATGTATATGATTGAGAGAAAATGAATAATTATAAATATGACGTACACATACACAATCGTACACGGCATTTACACTTAACACGCATACAAATTACACAGTACAGAGCAATACGTGATACTTCTGTGGAGGACAGGGAACAAGAAGATAATACAAGTGCCAGGGAGCATTCCTAGGAAACTCATTGTTTTACCGTCTACGGTGTTTTTCTTTCCTTTTACGAAACGGGTGCGTATCTCTATTAGCGAGCGAATCGCCTCGCGATCCGTAGAATCGTTCCTAGCTGTCTGTATCTAAAATCATTGAAACGAAGCGGCGAATTACGCGATTCGTGTAGACGTTAATTAGCACGTTTCTCGAGTGGAGAACCGCGATGGTGTCAAGCGTATTGGCGAGGAGTTACCGCGTTTCTGCATCTAAAACGGTAATCGTTTTCGTTCTCCCTAGAAAAAATTCGAGTTCTGCATGCTTTCCCAAGAGTAAATATCGTAATCAATATTTTGCTTGTAGCGGAATGCCCTGATATCTCTTACTGCGAAAAGCTGAAGTCAAATTCACAAACCAAGAAAAGTGTAGAGATTTTACACCTCGCTTAGGTGTTTTTTAACTAGAATAACGCGTAAATGAATTTGGATAACATTTACATGTAGATATATAATCATTTTGTATCTTTATATCAACTTGTGAACCAAAAGGCGCGTTTCCGTCAAACGCGAACGATAAAAATGCACAAGTCACAGCTTTCGCTTCTTGTCATTATTCAGACCTCTTTAATACAAAATGCAATATTATATCGTGTATATTTTACGATGCGCAAATAATTTGCAGATAATTTGCTACTCACTGATTTGATTTTGTTAATATAGTTAACATAACATTTCTCTCGTCAATTTCTTAAGTAAATGCACTGAGAGAAAAGTTACTTTTGACCTCAATAACAATTTTATAATATTTCTAACGATAATTATGATTAACATAATTATGCATATAGTTAAGTCAATCAAATTTATTTTTAGAAATATTATAAAATATGATTGTGACCAAAAGTAACTATATTTTTCTTACACAGTGTGAAGATAAGACACCCTCATAATTATGAAAGATTAGGTATATGTATAATTTCAACGCGTTTCCGTCAAATGATTTATTTCTGAGCGGTGAGCAAAAGTTAAATGAATATATCGCATTCATATCCAAGCAGCTTGACACTTCGCGCATTTTCGCTCTCGGAGATTCGACGAGAACTAAAGGTCATAATGTAACTCGTCTCCATCCTGAACGAGAAAACGTTAGCGGTGCCACTTTGGATGTTTCGAAAGCGATTCCCGCTGATAAATTGTCGCGCGCGACCACGATTCTCTACACGAAAAAAAGAAGAAAAAAAATAAACGCTTCACCGGCAGTCGAGTGCTTCCTCGAGGTGTCACGCGTTACTTTCAACGGTATATTTCGTACAAATACTATACTACTTTTAGACATAATTTGTAAGCTTCGTAGAGTGAAAAAAAAATGGGAATTAAATGACGTGAACGGATAGGCGGCGCGGACGAGCGCGATTTCACACGAGGGGAAGCGGTAACTTCCGCTTCTCCCTTTCATCGAGGAAAGGAAAGAAAAAGAAGTTATCACTATACAACGTGTTCTCGCACGCGTGGTCGACTGGGTTTTTGTTGCTCGTCCCGCCGCGGATCCGCGTTTTAGAACCGCAATGTGTTTTTCACAGACAACCGACGTAAATATATCTCGCGACCAAGCGCAGAAATCGTGAACGACGTGGTAGGCGCACGCCGTTGTCTTGTAACATTGTAAATTACTATAAAATGGCGAACGTTTAATAAATTATTTGATCAAATTCGTCGGACATTTCCTTATCATACCATATTTCTCCCTTGTCCTTCTTACGTTATCGCGCGAAAGAAATAGTTCAAGTTGATTAATATTTAACTCGGTCAATGTGATAGTCGACTATCTATAGAGTGTCTTTACTTTTTGCATGTAAATATTAACTCTTATCAACTTCAAATTGACTTTTTCTTGACCAAGATAGCGAGAGACAATTTTTGTGAAAAGAAATTAATTCCGGCTAAAAGCAGCAGATATACATGAAATATTACAGAAAGAATGTAATTGTTAATCAGTTGTTATATTAGATATTTCCACTGCGCTCTATATTTTAACTGTACCGCTTAAAATATAAAACGGAAATGAAAAAGCTGTAATTGTCATTTCACAAAACAGAAAATATTATTTTATTGCAATAAATTCTATATCAAAGTTCATCAGGATAGAAAAAAAATACACACGTGATGTATAGAAATGATGAAAATGTATGAAAAACAATTTTATTCTATTTGAAAGAATATTTTTAACATTGAATATTTCTCTTACAATTAATAGTCACTCAAACATTCAACAAGTTGATTCAGAATTGAGTGTATTCTGAATCAAATTATAAGATCAAAATGCCTCTCGAGTTTTCTGATTCATCTTTTTACTAGTTTCGAGACGTCGCATGCATAAGTTAAGTTCTACTTTAAAAAAGGGACACTCGATGGGGCCCCTCGTTCGGGGAATATTTGCATGTAGCCCCGTTCGGGCGTCATAAATTCTTCGACTTCACATGGGGTTAATCCTAGAGTCGTGCATGTTGGCACGAACTTTGCTCGTTCCCAAGGATTACGCAAGATGTGCCGCTCCGGCCATAAGCAGTTTCAGGAAAGCGGCCGATCGCCGTCTGAAAAAAAAAAGAGCAATCATGTACATTCGTTAATCAAGCGAGGAAGATGAATCGTCCGCTTTCTACATTCTTTCAACCTCCTCCCTCTCCTTTGGATTTTTCGTGGGAATTCATCCAAGGAATTCACGAATTACTCTATTGTTCTCCTACATCTCGTTCTCAATTCCGTGAGAGATTTCGAAGAATTGTTCTTTCATTTTCAATCGGCAATTCGAACAGTATTTCTATCTCGACACTTTAATTGATGAAGAGCGGCATTCCATTATTGAAAATTTGATCAAAAAGCTTAAGTGCTTTTCAAAGTAATTTTATTTTTCATTGCTCATATCGTAAGTCAAATGTATTTCTTTATTTCGTTACAAGGAATTTTTGCACATGAAGAAATTTATGTTGATTTCCTGACATAACAATTTTATTCACTAGAAAACGAACAAGTGTTTCTAAAATTTATTTTATATTACTCTGAAAAAAATTCTGATTAAATACGGATAAATCAGAAGAATATTACACTGAGAGAAATGTTTTGTATTATGAACCAAAAGTTTTGTTGATGTTATGCTCAAGAAATTTATTTAGTTGCTGTAAACAAATATGTTATTTGCTTATATCTTGTTGATTCGTTTTGGTTTAGAAAACAAAACAGTTTTGTTCTCTAAATAATTCTGTTTTGTTCTCCAAACCAAAACGAATCAACAAGATATAAGCAAATAACATATTTGTTTACAGCAACTAAATAAATTTCTTGAGCATATATCAATAAAACTTTTGGTTCATAATACAAAACATTTTTCTCAGTGTATAGGATTGATCAAATGTTCTGATTATTATAACAGGAGTTCTTATTTTAAGTTATAAAATATTGAGTTCTATTATAATAACCAGAATATTTAATCAATCCTACAAGATTTTCTAATTCATTCGTTTTTAACCAGAATTTTTTTTCAACGTAATATCTTAGAAAAATTTTATTTCTTGTCTAAAATCATTGTCAAATTACTCTTACAAATATGTGCTTAATTATCATTCAGATGAAAACCTTTGGATTAAACTCTGAATTTATAAAATACGTTCTAAGAAATAAATGGAATAATTTGTATCGCAATACTCTCAACTTCTTTCACAGCGAAAACTGATAACAGTGCGTGTTCAACGGTCACTGTCCACAGTCGACAAACGACTCGGCGACGGAAGCGGCATGAAAGAGTCAATCCGTAGAAGCGGAAGGAACACGGAGAAAGAGTATCCTGATCTCTCTCTTTCTCTCTCACAGGCAGGACGAGAGGACATTGCGATCGCGGTCAGCGGCGGCGACGGTGACGGTGACGGTTTTCAAGTTTTAATCCGCGCGAGGGCGAGAGGCCTAAGCCGAAAAGCCCGCAGTCGCGGACGTCATCACGGCCGCTTCGTGCCCGTCCAGCCGCTCTTCCAGATTACATTAATTCGATTAATGGATGCCGTCCATCGTCGATGGTGGCCGCGCCGCGCCTTCGCTGGATTCCAACCCCGGTCCGCTCGTTCTCGCTTGTCCGCCCCGAGCTTCGATGGAAGACGTACGATTCGTGATCGAGGCGGTACATCACCAGTGCAATGAAAAAGGTACCGGTCGCGAGATTCGAGAGAAACGCAAACTCATTTACTAATGACATGTTGGTATACTCATCAATTTGCTAGAATAATTTTACATTTCTAATAAAAAACAATAATAAACAATAATCATAATTTGTATTGATCACGATCTAAAGAAAAATAAAAAATAGATTTCCAAATCAGTTAAAAAATTTGTCCAAATCAGAGTAGAATATTCGAAATGTCATCTTATAGAATTAATATAGGTACTTATTAAATTGTTAGAATAATTTTACATTTCTAATAAAACA
>JAJVSH010000025.1:688997-765649 GCA_021460005.1 Tetramorium alpestre
CGAGCACGAGCTAAATAAAAAATAGATTTCAGTATCACTAAAAAATTTATCCAAATCAGAGTAGAATATGTTCGAAATGTCATTTTATAGAATTAATATAGGTACTTATTAATTTGTTAGAATAATTTTACATTTCTATTAAAAAATAATAATGATTATAA
This sequence comes from Tetramorium alpestre, assembly GCA_021460005.1. NCBI lineage: Eukaryota > Metazoa > Arthropoda > Insecta > Hymenoptera > Formicidae > Tetramorium > Tetramorium alpestre. The sequence goes on from JAJVSH010000025.1 coordinate 689,159, forward strand.
TTTGTACCGAGCACAACTTAAATAAAAAATAGGTTTCAGAAAGGCTAAAAAATGTGTCTCAATCAAAATAGAATATTCGATCTCATCCTATAGAATAATCTCTCTAAAGATTGAAGCTCTCTCATTTTATCGCAAATAATTGATGATAACGACGGTAATCTCCGGCAAAAATCTGTTGGTCCATTAGTCCATGAGGCTAAATGAATAATCGATCGTGAGATCGTATTGCGACCCGAAATCGGCATGCGTTATTTTTACAGGAGGAATATGACATTGCGTCGATATCGCTATTTTTAGATCGACAACCTATATACTTACGATTTACATACGTTGCTCAACGACACGGGCGATTAGAGCGAAAAATATTGCACGGGGGTTTTTATACGCGCGCATTTATACCGCATGATTTATAACGACGGTCGGTCGGTCGGTCGGCAAAATCGACTGTAAAAACTGTAATCTGCACGCGTAAGTTTGTATCGCGTCGCACGTCTTCATATACGGTGCTACAGTCGCTATGAATATCACGGAGGAACAAACGTAAATAACGCCTCTCGCATTTCCTGATTATTCTTCCGCATTTCACAGCGTGGTAAGAATGCGCGGATACTCGTAAAATGCGAGTCGGGTCGAAACCGGGTTTTCAATTAAAAAATTATTAATATCTCCATACGCGCGAATGTCCGGTTACTCGTTTTAATCCAGTTTCCAGCATCTGCATATGTATCGAGGAAAATTACGTAGTTCGCTTAACGGAAATATCACTTTTGCGCGCTTATGAGACACTAAATGCATCGCGTTTGCGGAATTGCGTGCGATTTCGACTGCGGTATATACATATATGTATCTTCTACTGTAAATGACAATGTGTGCCTCGAGAGAAAATCCTCGAGCATTGTGATCGGAAATGAGATTCTCGGATGTTACATTATTAAGCGTTATTACTTTCAGTCGCGAAATATTCCTTCGCGTGCGAAGGATGCTCTCGTGTACGTCCCAAATCATCTTCCCTCCCCCTCCCCGATTTTCGCCGGTGAATGCGAAGGCGAAACGCCGCCGAAAGAAGAGTAGCATTTTAACGCGACGAGGTAGCGCCCTGTGTGAAAAGCATTCCAGCCATCACCTGCGTCCGAACGCCGTAATTATGTTTCTTATGCGCCCGCTTCTGGTACGGAGCGTTTGGATATTTTGCCTGCCGGAGAACGGGCTTTTGGCGCGTAAATGCCTTTTGTCAGACTGCAGGGCGCCCTTAAACGGTGCCCTTCGTTTTCACGCGCCTTTCATCTCGCGCGAGTATGCGTCTCGTCAATGCGTTTGTAGTTGGCGCTTTGGCCCTCGCATTTGAGAAAAACACGTATTTAAACGCTAAATAGCCTCGATTTAGATATACTTGAGATTTTTACAGATTTAAACTTGATTTGAAAGAGAGAGATAATCTTCGCTGAAAATCGAAGCGATCTTCTTCGAATCAAGTTTCGGATGAAAAAATTGTCGAGCGTTGTACGGTGCTGTTCNATTTTGCGCATCAAATATACCTAGTTTGGCCTCAACCATAATTTTATAACATTTCTAATAATAAATATGATTAACTTAACTATACGCATCANTATGTTAACCATAATTATCATTAGAAACATTATAAAATTGTGGTTGAGGCCAAAAGTAACTATATTTTTTCTCAGTGTGATATCAAAGAAAAATGATTTAGAATTTAAAATTACGCCACATATAAAATTGACTACAGCATAATTGACAAGCAGATTCATAATAATTAGCGGACGCCACTTGATTCTAGCGCAGACATCATCATACACTTTTCAATCTCTGAAATATTATTTCTAAAAATACACGAACAGTCGCGAAAAGGAGGGAGGGAAAGGGCGAGTATGTTGAAGGCATAGTTATCACTCTACCGACGCCAGAATCACCGCTAATAAAAAGGAGGCTACTCCGAAACTGCGTGGTTCGCCCAGGGAGGGGGGGGGGAGGAGAAGAGGGGAAAAAACCACACAACGGATACTTTAGATCAGCCGGATTCACGCTCGCCGCGGAGAGAGATCCGCGGCTCTGACTTAATTCCCCAGGACCTATATTTATCGTATCCGATACCAGATTTCGAGCTGTCAAGTCGGACGAGCCAACGAGGCCTTTCCACATTGCGATCCAACAGGAGTTCGCGTGACGGCAACAGACGGCTGCTCTCCTCTCTCCATTCACTTCTCGTTCCTCCTCGCTCGGCTTCCCTCTTCCTTCCTCCCTTTCGCTCTCCCTACTGATCCTCGCCCGCCTTTTTTTTCCTCTTTTTTTCCTTCCTCGACCGCCAATTCGACGGCGCCGACCAATCGAGCGGCAGAAAACTCGCTCTATAAGCTCTGCACGCAGGCGGACCGGGTCCTCTCTCGACGAAATCGACGGAAGAGGGTTCCCTCTCGCCCGCGGGGATCGCCGTGAAATAATCCGTTGATAAATTCCTCGAAGATCTGCCTCTCGCAGCAGAAAGGTAGAGAAGCGAGCGATTCTTTACGATCCGCTCGCGGCGGTCGATTCCTTGAATGAACATGTCCCATTGACGAGCAACGTTCGATTGCTTCATCGACGCCGCTGGCGTCTACCTTGATTGGCAATATTCATACGAGATGTCTCATAACATGTTCTTTCAATAGAATGGCAATCATGTAGTCAAGAATTGAAATAATACTTTCTCATCCAAGTTAAGTTTAGACGTCATCAGCAGAAAAAGAATTTTAACGATTTTGAGCTTTAAAGATGCGAAAATCTTACAATTAGTCAGGTTTAAATTTACTTGTGAAGACTACGAGAAGTTTAAATCGAGAATCTAGATATCAAAATATTTTGTATGTTGGAACCTTTGGAAGAAAATTGCGCGCGAGAAAAAATCTTGAATCGTATCTTTCTAGGGGAAATCATTTCTGTTCAACGAATATATTTTGATGTTCGGAATATACGGAATATATTTCCAATTGAATACGTATCTTACTTATTATTCAATAGGTCATTTGCATATATTATTCGTAACCTATTTGCATCGTTATGATATATATGTTAATCGTTATGACATGCGAGTTATGATATGATATATCCTTGTTACAACAACGAGATTCTGTGTTTTAGCACCTTTACAATTTAGATTATAATACAGAAATGCGGGATAAATCGTTAATTAGATTCGGTTAATCAAGGCATTACTCGAATTAATCGATGGAGACAATATTCAGGGGTAGGTTGTAGTGTAAATGGGAATGGATTACATCAAGCAATATTATGCCTGAGTATAGAGGCGACGATGGCAGAAGACAAACTAATGTATGTACATGCCATGCACTATGCAGCAGCAAGTAGACAAACTAACGTGAACATGCACTATCTACCGACAAAGACAATGTAGATAATTAACATTATATAATGTTACGCGTCATGTACATAGATAAATCTCAATGATGGGAAAATACTTGAAGACTCCGCACGAGAGTAAAAGATAAATTGTATAAAATTCTCACTTTAATCACGAGCTTGCTCTATTTCACATTTCTGACTTTTCCGCCTGACTCGCTGATTTGGAGCGGAAATCACGCTTTATTTGACCTCCATTACTGCGTAATGCTTGACCTACTATATTTATTTAATTATTACAAAATGTTTAATGGCGTGTATTACTGGTGTTTTCGCGCAGTCTATCCAACAATTCGATTAATTTTACATTATATAATATTGCGGGTGTTTATACATCATGGAAAATTGCGCGCTTTTATATATTTTGAAAACTTGTGTGTGCAACTGAAACATTATTATTGATATTAAAAATAGTCTCATGACAAGCTCTGAAACATTCATTTGTTTGTTTAATTCTTTTTATGTTGTGGCACGAATAACTGGTTTCCCGTTGGCTCTTCTGCTCTTTTTTCAATTTTTAATTATCGGAGCTTTTATAATTTATATAAAATAAGCACCAGATGAATAAGCCACTTTTGATAAGGGCGTAAAGGAAAACATCGTTTTTCGTTAATATCACATATAAAATTTTCTTAAAAATGCGACCTATCTCACGGGAGATTCATTAAATGAATCGTTAAATAAAGAAATAGAGGGAATATTCTTTCCTCTCTTTCTTTTTTGACAAAGCATCCCTTTCAAGTGCTTCTCCGTAAAAAAAAGAACCTGTTACATATTTTACATATTAGAGTAATCATAAATTGTTCGAGTATCTCACAACATCGTTATTCATTAGCCACTTCGCAGCCGTCTGCGTTCTCAATTAGAGCCTCGTGCAATCCGAAAGCAACGAAATCCCAAACCCAAACGAGCCAACAGGTTAACGTTTGAAGCCGCCGAAACGCGGGCGAGATAAAGGAAACAAGAAAAATCACGTGCTGTCCCTCGAGGGAAGCACCCTCGGGGCCGGTCCACCGTTTCTGGTCCATCGTAGCACGCGCAGCATCCCTCCGCTTGGATCCACGATCCATGGACCAGTCGCGCGCGCACGGGAGGGGAAGGGGGAGAGGGGGACAGTGTCTCGTCCGATTGGCCCGCACGATCTCTCGCAGAGCGTGCGAGCGAGAGTGACGGCGTCGTTGGTCGAACGGAGACGGATGGCGGGGGACGAGAAGGGGGGTAATACGCATCGGGGGCTGCGGGGCGCGCGGAGAGCCCGCGAGCCGGAGAGGGACTCGCGGCAGTTCGGATGCGCATCGTGCGAGGACGGCGTTTCAGTTAGCGGCGAGCCGCTGTTGAGGCAGGGTTGGTTTCGTCGCCGATTTTCGGTACGCTGTCCGATTCGCAGCCGATTCCCATCTTCGCTTTTCGCGCCCGTCGTCGATTCGTTTCGCCGCGCGGGACGAGACGCGCTCTCTCTTCGAGATCTCCGAGATAGCGAGCGGTGAAGTTCGCGGGTCTGTCGGTCCGAGTGAGGGGGGGAAAAAAAATAAATAAACTCTTTCGGAGTGGTGAGTCAGACGGCTCCTCGGACGGCAGTCCGGTTTCAGTGTGAACAGTGCGTTTTATCGTTTTTTCGCGAGACTAAACCGTGAGTCGGGATTCGTCGTCGTGTCGCGCTCCGAGTTTGGCCGGTGCCAATATAATGTGAGCCGTGAGTGACAGATAGACGGACGGACAGAAATTAAATCGCGCTCCGATTTCAACATGATGCGGAGCGAGGCCTAGAGACCGCGTCGCGCAGAGGGGAAAGCACGCAGGCAGGAGGATAGAGACGACGAGAGAAGACGAGAGAACTGTAATTCCTTCAGGGTTGAACCGAGTCGAGCGAGCGATATCGCGTAGCGCAGCTCCGCAGAGAAGAGCGCAAGAGGAACGGAGGATCGGAGCAGCGGTGGTGCAGGATGACGGAGAAACGGAGTTCGCGCCGATCTCCCCGGGCGTGGATCGTCCTCGCGGCGGTCCTGTCCGGGCAGCTGGTCCGCGGCGAGATCTACACCAAGATGTTCTCCAGCCAGCAGAACCCGAGCGACCCGTGCTACGACGAGGACCGGCCGCGCCGGTGCATCCCCGACTTCGTGAACGCGGCTTTCGGTGCGACCGTCGAGGCGTCGTCCACGTGCGGCACCGGCGGGCCCACCCGCTACTGCGACGTCACCGACGAGCCCGGCGGCACCACCGGCATCGGCCACTGCCACGTGTGCGACGACAGCACGCCCCGGCGACGCTTCCCCGCGAATTACCTGACCGATCTGAATAACCCGAACAACGTCACCTGCTGGCGCAGCGAGCCGCTCGTCAGCTCTCAGAGCTTCTCCGCGCCGCCCGACAACGTCACCCTCACCCTCTCGCTCGGCAAGAAGTACGAGCTGACGTACGTCAGCCTGCAGTTCTGCCCGCGTGCCGCCAAGCCGGACTCGATCGCGATCTACAAGTCTATGGACTACGGCAAGACCTGGCAGCCGTTTCAATTCTACTCGTCGCAGTGCCGCCGGGTCTACGGCCGGCCGAACCGCGCGACCATCACCAAGGCGAACGAGCAGGAGGCCCGGTGCACCGACAGCCACCGCTACACCGGCGGCGACGGCCTCGGCCCGGTCGGCCGGATCGCCTTCAGCACCCTGGAGGGCCGACCGTCCGCCGCCGACTTCGACAACTCGCCGGTGCTGCAGGACTGGGTGACCGCCACCGACATTCGGGTGGTGTTCAACCGGCTGCACATGCCGCAGCAGCCGTCCGGCCCGGACCAGGTGTCCGGCCTCGGCGGCAACGAGGAGCATCACGTGGCGGCGATCGGGCTAGAGGAGCTGACGAAGCGGGAGCGGGAGCGCGAGGAGCGGCTCAAAAGCCAGAAGAACGCGATCCTGCACGGGCAGGATCCCCTGGTGACGGCCCTGCCGTCGGTCCATCAGGTGATCGCGCCCCAGGAGATGCAGTCTAACGACGCGATCGACGCCGCGGTCCGCGACATGGGCTTCGTCCCGGTCACCATCTCCTCGACCACGACCACGCTCGCCAGCGTCAACGCCCTGGGCCCGGTCACCGCCACTATGGCCCACCACTACGCCGTCTCGGACTTCGCCGTGGGCGGCAGGTGCAAGTGCAACGGGCACGCCGCGCGCTGCATCCCCGGCAAGGACGGCGAGGTCGTCTGCGAGTGCAGGCACAACACCGCGGGCAGGGACTGCGAGCGATGCCGGCCCTTCCACTTCGATCGCCCGTGGGCCAGGGCCACCGCCAGGGACGCCAACGAGTGCAAAGGTTCGTGCCAAATCCCGGTATCCGATTTGATAATTATATATTCGACGCATGTCAAACTTGTGCTGTGAAGATTCAATTTAAGTGGCGATGATTGAACGAGTTGAAAATTTGCATCTTCGAATTGGCTGCACACGTTACGTTCGTGATGAAGTCGTGAATGGATGTCGTTGCAATATTTCATTCAAAACGTTAAACGTTTTACTCTGTTTTTTTTTTACATAAATTTTCTCTGTAGCAACATACTGCAATGTGTTACTCCTTTTATATATTTAATTGAATAGAAAGTATAACTCAGTATTGCTCTAAATACTATTAGATTGAACGATTGAAATTGAGAGTCGCAATTGAATAACATTATTAAATGAAATATTCCATTTTTATATTTTGCCAGCCTCTTATATCTTCAATTTAAATTTAAATTATACGAATTGATTCAAAGTATTTCCACAACATAATCTTTTTGTTAAATAAAACTGAGATATTTATCTTGATAAATTGTTTTACCAAAATACATCTTGTTGCGTAATAAGCCCCAATCAAAATTAGGCAAACTTAGATATTAACGATTATTCAAACTGTGTGATGTATAACTGCAATTTGATCTCGAAATGAAATGCAGATTTGTGTGTGAGGGTGAATGCATTTTCGAGAAATTGAGGCTATATGGATTTTGGTAATTATTATACGATCGTAGAGAGAGAGAGAGAGAGAGAGAGAGAGAGAGAGAGAGAGAGAGAGAAAGGGGAGTAAAGCCAAGTGGAATTACATGTATCGAAGATACGTATTTGCGAGTTCCGCAATGAAAGCGGATGCTACGGGATTCTACGAATGATTGATAGATCTACCAATGTCCATCCTGTTATGCGATTGCGTGAATGAATTGACCATAATACCATTGTTACGGGAATTAGGGCACGCAGTACATTAACGCAATATGTAACCAATTATACCACTGGTATAATATTGGATAAAGTATGATACGCTGGATATGGATATAATAATGCAACTGTGCTGCAGAACATTGTCTTTTAAAATATTGTGTTAAAATACGGTTTTATCACAATTAATCGCATATTATGATGTTACTCTATAAAAAGTTTTAAAAACAAATTTTCTATTTAAATTAATTCAAATTTGTGTTGCATACGAATTAAAAAAAAATACATTTACAATTTAGACTGTGTCAATTAAATTGCGTAAAATTTTGAATCGATGAAATTAATGTTTATTATATAAATACAAAATATAAAACAAATTCCGATAGATATGTAATATCCAATAGATTGAACTCAATTAAGAGATATTAGTACACTTTTGCTTTCTTTCATGTAAAGATCAAACTAATATCAAGGGTGACTCGATATTACGAAATACAGGGCTCGAGCAACATTAGCTGATCCAATATCTCTATCGCCATGTTTGTAGTAGACTGAATATCTGAGTATCGTGTTTACGATTGCAAAATTAAATGGACGGAAGTGCAGCCAGCTCTGAAGCTGGCTAATCCGTTGTAACTTCCGGATGGTATATTAGTTTTGACTGTATAGCAATGAGGAGAGATTGCCATGCATATTAAACTGGTATCTATATATCACTTTACAATTGCAATATCATGGTAACTAATTTTTTGCCCGGCAGCTTCGCCCCATTTTCGCCCCGTCGTCATTTTTCCGTAATTCTGTTCCGTGACAAGAGTAATCTCTGACTCCGTGATATCCCCGATGCGTCTCTAATTTTACGATCTCGCACGGCATAATTAAAATTTTTTAACGAATAAACGATACTTTCCATAAAACAGATGCATACTTTATTTAACATTTACCTGCGTATGCATTAACTTCCGAGTTTCTCTCCCGTTAATCTCTAACGATGCTTCCAAGTCCGTTAATACTCATAGCGCAAATTATTCAATATTCGAGATATTATACAAAGTGACCCAGAGATATCGTTATGCCTTCTTACTATCAATTCTCCGATCAAATTCGCGTCAGCGATTCTTTCCAACGGAGTATTTAATTGAACATTATTTTTTTTAACTTTTCCACGTTCAACTCAATACGAGAGCTGGGCAGGACACGGCTTTAATAAAGCCGGTGAACCTTCACAATTTCATTCGTACTGGCGAATTCGATAAATATTCCGTTACAGAGTCCCTCTTTGTGTCGCAAAGCCCGCGCTTCAGCCTCTTGTTAGCGCAGATATGTCAATTCGCGTTTTCCTTTTGCTCACTCTGCTGACTGCTCCTCTCGATTCGTCGCGGATCTCAGGGCTACGACAATAATCTCGTATCGTGAGCCTCTCCAGGAACGCCCGGGCGTATCCGACGCCCGTTATTCAACGAGGCCATATTTATTGAATTCGGGATCGGGGACCGTGGGGTGCGCATCCGGCGCGCGTATGGCTCTCTCTTTCTCTCTCGAGAAGTAAAAAATAAACACCGAGAGAAGAGACTCGGCTCGATTCCGCATCCCTTCTTGTCTATTCGTCCCCTCCGGTCCCCCACCCCCCTACGCCCCGTCCGTCCTTCGCCCCGCATCCAGGCGTTCTGTCTCTCTTCGGAGCGATCCCAGGGTTAGGCTCTCGTACTCTCGAGGCTCACCCCTTAATTCGAAGCGGCGAAGCGTTGCCCCGGAGTCCCGCGTATCGCGGAGGCCGCGTATGCCGAAATCAAAAACGTCGGAGGGTAAAACCACCCTCTAAAATCGTTTCGAATCGATAAGGGACGCCACCAGCGCTCGCACGCGCGCGTCCCGCGGTCCGGATTTTTCTATCGGACGAGAGGGGGAGGAGGAGGGCCGCATCGCGGTGAAAAATGTAATCGGATTTAATTGGATCGCCGATCGCGAAGGAGCACCCTTGTTTATTTTTCGAGAGACACGGTGCCATGGGCGCACGTGGGCAAGAGAGAGCGCGATAAATGGAAGGCGCTTCTGTGAGCATCCGGGAGCTGCGGTTCTCGTCGTTATCAGCGAGCCCCGTGCTCGATTCTTTTCGCATTGTAGTTGAATTTCCATTTCGCGATTAGTTTGACGTTTTAATGGCAATTATTACCTGGCCGAGAAAATCGCTGATTCTGGAATAATTCCCGAAATGATGTAGCACCTAATTGCAAATGTGCAACGCTTTCTGTTCTCGTAACTTAATTTCACAAACTTTCACAAAGGATTTATTCACAACGAATAAGCCAACAGATCACGTAAAGAAATAAATTTTGCATCGATATTCTACGACGCATAATTTAATTGATAATATTAAATATACGTTTCGTGGAGCACTTTGTTTTCCTTCAATCGGAAATTAAAAATTATATTGACAGATTGAAAAAATATTGCAACAGCCGCAAAGTCAAGGCATTCATATTTCTGACTCTGTTTTCGAAGGATAAATAAGCTGGGGAAATTAGAGTTTACATTTGATCGAATGTAAATTCCAGCTCGAAATATTTGATCCGTTTCTGATTCAAATTAATTAAATAATTGACTCGCAGCGAACCGTGGCTAACCGCTCTTTGCGTTAGCTAACGCTACGCTTTCCGCAATTGGAAATTGCGGGAAAAGTGGCAAACAGTGAATTGTGTCGGTTCAATGATAACTGCGATTAGGAAACGCGAATCGAGTGTAATTATAACTACGCGACAGCTGGCGCGCGTTGCGCGAGCGCAAATTAAGTACGGAATTGCCAGTGGACAATAATGGTGTGAAAAAAATGATGCGGCACTTTCGAACGATCGAGTCGACAACGCCGTCCTCCGCGTCGTCGATCGGTTTCGACTTTGCGTTTCCGATCATCCGTGAGCAGATTGCCCCGCGCGTGGAATTCCCGCAGATTGTCCCGCGAGCCGATTCTCCTTTGTCGTACAATTTCTCTCGCCCCACTTCGACATTGCGCTTTCACGCGTGTAGATAATCGCCGGTCGATTCGCCCGCTTCGAAAGGACGGATCGCGGAAAAATGTTTGTAACTTCGATTAAGTCAAATGCGCGAGCGTATTTTTTCAGCCAAGTCCCGCGGTGTGTGTAGTTGCGAGCGTGGGCGGTATCGACGGTCCTCCATGTTATTTTGCGCAAATCGAAAAACTCCCGGTTTGCGTCTGAGTAATTAACCGATACTAAACACAAGTCGGATCGTGCCCCGTTTGCACATGTGAAGACGCATAATATTTAGACAGAAGAACTCGCATTAAACTCAATTCGAACCGTTTATTTCGGGCGGATAAAAGTTGGAATAATCCTGGAAGCGAGACGTATGACGGCTACTTGATTAATTTTAGTACTTAATTAAATTTCCCTTTAAACATGCGGATAATCTTCATGAAGAGAGATATACTTTTTATAATTTCACAGTACAATTCTATCGGTGTCGGTGAGATCGTTCTCGCGGGAACGCTAAAATTAATCTATCAGATAAAACAATTATATCGCTGGCCCTTGTTTTTCGAACCCGTAATTTCAGTTGATCCCTGCCCGAAGTATTTGCATCTCCCCTACAGACGTCTGCCCGGATTATCGCGCGCAAAACGTTTTCCGTTTCCCCTTCGCTTCGGCATCGATATACGTATATCGCGCGTATACGGGCGTGCATGCGTGCGTGCGAAACGTCAACCGCGCGATAAATAAAAAAAAAATCTCTCGACGTTACGGAGCGTTACGTTCGAAGAAATGTCGCCATTAATTATTGCGTTTAATTACCTCCAGACACGGGAGAAACTGCGCGCGCGATCGGGTGCCAAATCAGGCTCGGGATCGCCGCCCCCTCCGACATCTCCTCCTTTTGCTCCTCGGATATCGGTTATCTTTGATTGACTCGTTGTATCGAAAAACAACAAAAAGAAACGGCGCTACCTATTAATTAATCCACATGCCGCGAACTGAGAAATTTCTCTTCGTACAAAATTATATAAAGTAGCATATATACTTGAACTGTCAGTAACTTCGTATTTTTTGTGCGAAAGATTGATAGTCCAATCGGCCGCTTTCTCAATTCACAATAATCGAAAAGATATTTGATACGTTGATGCAAGATAGCCTTCTTTTTTGTATAACCAGAACAATAGGAGAAAAAGGTATAGCAGATAATTAGTTGAAAATTTTAAAAGATAAAAATTTATCTTTCACATATTCCTATATATATTTTTAGATATTTCTAAATTAGTTAAAGAATCTTGACACGATAATTCTTGACATGGAAAAAATCGTAAAATGAGAAATAAAATTACAATAATGTTCCGTTTAACCACTGTTTATAATACGCTAAATTGGAAACCATATCGGGAGTAATTTCGCGAGTAGGTGTAATTGGCAATGGAATGAAGATAATTGAAAATGGGACCACTGCTCAGGGGCGATTGCACGCAACAATTATCTCTTGAACAGTCTAGTTAAGATAATAAGAGGCAAGAGCGATGCTCCGATTAAAAAGCTATTCGATTTCAGACAAATGGTTTATCGGTCGATGCTATAAGACGTAAAAAAACTATGTTAGGATGATTAATACCTTGCTAGATTCCTAATGAAAGAAATGGGGCCGCGTGCTCACATCGGAATTATGAAATATAATTACGTCTCTGTGAGACTGTAACACTTTTATAAAACGGCTGCGAAGCGTTAATAAAATATACCTTTACCGCCTCGCTAGCGTTTCTCTATAACGCACTTCATTACATTGATCGTTTCTCCAACAACCCCGCGTAGAACAAATATGGCAGAAACGATAGCTTTAGCTGGACTCGACGAACTCGTGGGAAAAATCGACAGTCGATTATAGTTTCTGTAATGTGTCTTGTGACAATTCTCGTTATATACAGAATTTTTCTAGCTTCTCAACTTCTTTTTCTAGCTATTTAAAATAAAGCATTTAATCTCTATTTTATTTAAAGTAAAAAAATGTATTATGTTTATTAATTTTAATAATAATAATAATAATATAGTAATAGTCTTCTTATTTATTATTGTATACTTCTTATTGTATTACATTATTATAAAATATACAATATTATATTATTATAATATTGTAGAAAAAATCCATTGTCATGCTTTGTATATGTTATTTGTATTCTTATTTTGGATAAAAAATCCATTGTCATGCTTTGTATATGTTATTTGTATTCTTATTTTGGTCGGATTTGGTTATCGTCTTTTCGAGGACTTGTTTGTCTTGTACGTGACCATGATTAAGATTTTATAATCATCTCCAAGTGTATTGTAATGTTATTGGTCCACGTAAAGATTCGGCAAGGTGAGAGATTGGTTCTCGGATAATTTATGGAAGCGACAGAGTTCCGTGAGCAGCAAAAGAAAGAGGTCCGACCGTGCTCTTGTAAACGTTCCTTATACCCGCGTACCATTGTGCTCATTGTACTTATCTCGAATAAATCGTTCTAAGTTCGGAGAAAAGAAAAGACAGCTATTAGAATTCCGACCTATAATGACCTGTTTTCCAATAAGGATGACACAGTGTAACACTGCGTCGAACATAAAGTGTTCCGACTACTGAGACAGAGTTACTGCGCGACACTTTAAAAAGCTAACAATAAGTACGAGCGTGTAAAACATATGAGTGTTATTTCTTTTTTAATTTTATGTGTAACATGAACTTTTCTTTCGCATATGTTAACATAAAATAATTTAAATTTAATTAAAAAATAAAGATATATAATAATATTTGTTATATTAATGTCTTAGCAGATCAAACTAACAAAAGTTCTGACTGCTCCAACAAGAACTTTACACAGTGGAACGTTGTGTATCTTAGCTGGAAAACACCCAATGTTATAATAATATATTAAGAAATTATATAAAATTTATGTAAACAATATATTTAAATTAAATAGAATTCAAACAATACATTATATTGAATTTATCGAATGCTCTCTCATCTTTTTTACACAGAATAAAAGGCGAACAAGGTTTCAATGTAACGAATAAATTTCACAGTAAGTAAATAAATTTAACAAATGTATTTGTATATCGATGAACGGGAGAAACTTTGGTAAAACAAAAAAGAAACTTTGTTCAGCTAATTTACGAACAAAAGTATCAGAATGATACAAGCTTATTCTGAAATTCTGAAAGCCCCATTCATCGATTGATTGACGGTACTTGACACTTGTATCGATTGTTCTGCCACCGGCTGCACGCGTGCAAGTTTCATACCCCCATACACGCAGAAGCCCTGATACTCTAGTCTGAGAGTTGCTCAGAATTTAATACCAGAAGCCCGGCAACTACGTGGAGCGAGCTAATGGAGCGATTAATTAACGCACAAATGGCACTAAATTTTGCGATAGCCGTAATTTTCTTTCGCGCGGTGATGTTAACTTAATACAGATACGGGGATGCACGAGCGGTTCGTGCATACCGGCCGGTTTCTCTCCGTAACGTACAAGGCTCGCTCTCGAGGCGCGGCGTTAATTTGACGCGGCGTGCCGCGGCGCCCGTTTACCGCAATGAGTTATGTTCTCGGGGGCACGTTTATGCGACTCGTGCAGTTACACGCGCGGCACGGCGCGACGCGACGGGCGCAGGGGAGCCCGCGTGTGCTTTTCTTTCCCCTTGCCCCGTACTCTCTTTCTCTCGTACGAGAGAACCCTCGGACTCCCGCGACATTAAGCCGACCTCGATGGCGATTTTACGGCGTTTTTTGCGATGTCAGGTGCCCCCCTCGGGTGCGCGTATTGTGCGCGAGGTTTTACAGCGCGTTTTAGGACGTTATTTGCGTCACGGTGCCTTTGCGGTCGGGGAGCGATATGGCCGGATATCGCCGCGGAATGTCCACGTGAAGTCCATGTAAAGGACAATTACGAGAATGTATCGCTCCTTCCGCGTATTTTATAATTCAGTCGCGAATTAAGACGTGCAATAACGTAATATGACGTAATATGAGTGAGATTTTTAGAAGAGACGAGAGAGTGGTGCATTTTCGAATTCATATTATACACTGAGAATGATTAAATGATTAATGTCCATATTTACCACCATAGATTAACTTTTATGTTAGTTTAAGTTACTTTTTATCCTTTTCTAATTCTTGGATCTAGAAAGAGATAAAAAATAAGTTAAACCAAGATTAAAGTTAATTTTAAATTAGTAGAAATGAATATAAACGTGATAAAGAGAATGATTAAATGATTAACCGTGATAAAATATTTTTTTATCACTATTGCAAGCTTCTATGTTAAATGCTATGTTAAAAAATATTGCATGTTAAATGTTTTTGATATAAAAATGAAAACTCATAGATATTTTTATCCAGACTGCTACTACTCGCTCTTCATTTGTCACTGATCCGAAATGTGTCTACGAATTAATGAGTATACTTATAACTATGGTGACCACATTTTTTTGAGAAAAATAAAAGACACCGCCAGCTATCCTACTTCCAGAAACAAGTGCAATGTAAATTCATTGTTATCATTCATATTTTTCCCTCCATATATTTATATGAAAAAAATTTTGTAAATTAAAACAATTATATATAAAAGAAGCCACACATTTTTATTTAAACATTACACAAAATATATAAAGGCGATAAAGACTCAAAATATAAGATATTAATATACAAAACATATTTTATAGAACTTCAGAAATAAAGGACAAAAGTGAGTCAAGAAAAAAATAAATCTAAAAGACACAGACCTAAAATAAAAGGCTGTCCTCTGTAATATAGGACGGATGGTCACCATACTTTTGACACAACTATTCGTCCATT
The DNA here is from genome assembly GCA_021460005.1 of Tetramorium alpestre. NCBI lineage: Eukaryota > Metazoa > Arthropoda > Insecta > Hymenoptera > Formicidae > Tetramorium > Tetramorium alpestre. The sequence goes on from JAJVSH010000025.1 coordinate 704,575, forward strand.
TCATTCAATTTCCTGTAGTGTGAATCGGGTATAAAATACATCTTCCGCCTTGATCGCGATCACTTTAGCACAAGCGCAAAAAGGGTCGATCGGTTTCACGCGATAATCGGGTCCGGATGAGAAGAAACGGGGAACGTGGGTGGGCCCGTTGTCTTCGCCTGCCTCTCTCGCCTGCCTGATCTCTGACATTCGTCGCGCTCCTCCTCGCGGGAAGTTATGCGAATTTGTTCCACCTCGCGGCGCGGGGGCACTCGACGATTTTATTACGGGGATCCTTCTCCAATTAAGCGGTCGCTATGGTGATGGCCGTCCGCGAGTGCTCGCCAGAGGAGTGCACGTTGCGCTCGCTGCGCGCGGATGCGGGGCCGCGGCAAAAAAGGATGAAGGGTGACGGTGAAACGCTCCCCTTCTCCGCTCCTCCGTATCGCGACTCTTGAAAAAAAAAAGAAAGAAAAGAGGAGAACGGCAGCGGCGATGCGGGGGCGGGGACGGTGGAGTGGATACCGCGAGATTACAAAACAGGTCGCTGCCGGTGTTTCACCAGCAGCCAAGTATTGCTGACTACCGCCTTTGTGCACTTTGTTCTACTAATTGCATCGGGGGATCTTCTTAAACGCGCATATCCGTCAGTTTCCTCTTCCCTTTAGTCACGTCGCGATTTACACGGCGAAAACGTCGGCGAAAATTTCTTAATGCAAGCTTTGCTTTTCTTTTAGATAAGGGAGAGCTACAATACGGTCGAGCATATCATTCGAAATACACGCTCGCTCTCTCCTTCTCCCTTGCGAGCATACAAACGAGACCTTTACGCTCGCGTTTGAATCTCTCGACGTTCCTCGAGAAGTCGCAAGAAGTCTCTCGAATGGCAGAAGAGGTGGCTCTTTCGCGCCGCAGAAACGATAATCCGCGTTCCAAAATCCACTTACAAGAAAGGGACGGAGAGAAGAAGGAAACGCACGCTCTCTCTCTCTCTTTCTCTCTCGTCGGGAGCGGAGCGCGTCGGAATGAAGAGGAGTAGAGAGTTCACGCGAGCGAGAGAGGAAGAGGGAAAGGAGTGAGAACGACAGCCGAGAGGAGGGAATAAGCGTGAGAAGGACGGGACGGATTGCAGGCAGGGCGGAGAGGGAATTAAATTACGTTTTAATTTCGCGGCCATTTCGCAAGCGCGCGTCGCGCGACGCGATACACCAAATATCCGGCGCAATTTACATTTTAAATTGGAGACTTCTTGCGACGGGGCTCAGGGGGGTTCCCGTTGTCGGCGCCGACACTGACTACAAAAAGCGTCCCCGCGCGGCAGCGAGACTGCGAATTTGTACGAAAAATCGTGGTCCCGCGCAATCACACGCCGGTGTTACGAATGCGAGGATGCCGTTTGCGGAGCTGTCGTAAACAATCGTCAGCTGAAACTGAAACTTTCTTCGCATTTTTATGCGGTTCTTTGCGGGTTACGAAGACGAAGCTGGATAAAAATATTAAGCAAATATTTATAGATTTAAAATAGCAAAGTGTATATTACTTTTTTTTATAGCAGTATTTTTTTTATAATAATAATAACGATTAATATTGCGCGATAAAAATATAAGGAGTGTCGTGACGTAAAAAGAAAAGAAATTTCAAATTAAAATTAATAATTGGAACTTAATTCAAATAGTAGGTGAAAGATTTAATATAAAATTGTACTTGAGAGATAATAGTACTTGAGAGATTTAATATAAAATTTTTAATAGTTATAAAATAAAAATACATTTCATTCATTATTTCATTGCGTTTATGAAATCCATGCACTTGAAAGTTGATTAGGTACTCTTTATTATGCACGAATCTGTAAATAATCATAAATGATATATAAAAATATAAATAATCTGGTTTAATTTGGTTTTTGAAGATCGCAATTATACATTCTCTAATCGCATGCAAATAATTCCAAGTTGGAACAAGAGGATACTTAATACAACGAGTTAAACATAAATCTCCAACTTCTTCCATGTTTAGACGTCAGAAGGAGAGTTCTCTACGCTTTAATCCCTGGTTTCGAGAATTCTCTCGTGGCGTGTTGAAGCTTCAGCGAGACTTGTTTCGCTGCGCGGCGCTGCGCCGAAGTCGACATGATAGATCGTTTTCGCTCTTCGACGCCTCTTTTTCCCGCCGAGGAACATCGAATTCTCGAGGACGGTCGAGCCTCGTTTCGATGCCGCGAATAGCCGCCGCGTTCGTCCTCCACCTCCTCCCCAGCCGGTCGAGACCGTTCCCTGCCCCTCTTCGTCGATTATTCTTCCCCGCGGCGCGAGGGCGACGTGTTCTGCATGAATGGGAGTCCTCTGTATACCGCGAAATGAATGGTTCCCCTCATGTATGGAGATGCGGCCGATACTTTGATACTTACAAGGTATCGAAGCTTGTATTTCATAAACAAAATCTTGCAATTTCCATAAGCGTGCTTCAAAATGCTCCCCGAAATTTCCTCGAAAATTATAATGTCAAGTCTAAATAACATTCTGAATTATTACTAAAGACATTTTTGCGACTAAATTTTACGGATTTTATGGATTTCTTAATCATTTAGATTGAGTTGATATAAAAATATTCGTTTCTTTACCATTTTTCTTTTTATTTTCTTCAATTTTGCAAATTAACATATTTAATGGAATATTAATCATAGTTTAATGATCCATTTCTTTTTCTAAACCTCCTTCTTTCTATTTCCAAAACAAAGACGAAAGACGAGAGTATTGAACCGTGGTCGAACTTAATTGACTTCAAACGAGTCGGACCGTAATAGGGTGTCGCCAAGCACACTGGCAGCCGCAGACAACATGTCTACGAGGTTCTCGAAGGAATCCTGACCGACTCCAACTCTGTCCCGTGGTCGCCAGCGACCGCATACGCACCCACACAAGCGTCCATGTGTGCTGCATATATACATGTGTGTGTGTGTGTGTGTGGGTATGTGTGTGCCTGCGCCGGCGGCGACCAGGAGAAAACGAAGGGCCTGTCGCTTCTGTGGAAGCGCGCGTCAGCCTCGCGGATGCGCGGATAATTGCCGAAAATATGGACGCCGCGCTTGTGTTGCCAAAGTAATTTGCCGGGTTATTATGGGCGCGGGAAACTCGAGTAGCCCCCGATGGCGCTGTTCGTATTTGTTGCTTGTTGCGTTTCGAGGTATATTCGGTAGAATGACAGAGCAACGCGTGTAATAGCCCGTGGGATCAGAGCGTAGAGAATTACAGCTGTTTTCCAAACTTAGAGCCAGTTACACAGGTGTTAATTAGCTTTATCCTGCGGCACATTAAGTAAATTACAGGGAACCGATGAGATTTTATCTCGTCGAATTGCAAACGTCGTACATTCAAAATCCAGAGTCGACTCTAAAATTTCTCTCCATTTCCACTAATTTAAGCAGGAGAGAATCTCGCGGATTAAGAAATAAATTCTGCGTAAATCCAAAAAAAAAATATCCAAGTGGAAAGATATATTAAAATAAAATTCTAATGTGCGATATTCTCTTTAAATATTAAGTCTGGAAACATAGAAAAAAAAATAGATTGAGCATTTTTCAAGCTTTTGTGGAATGATCCATTCGATGCATCTAATAAAGAATTAAATTTATATTTTTATTTTTCTGCGGAAACCGAATAATATATCAAGACAATTCGAATATTCAAGCTGCAAGGCAATTTTTCATCTCGCGCCTTTTGTTGGACATGTAAGGGTGTTAAGGCACGAGGTCACCAGTTGCGTCAAGACGGAAATGCGATTGAAGGCGATCCTCACGCATACCTACTCGCGCACATGCACGCGAAATACGGCGACCGAGATTTACTGGTCCGGGCCTCGTTCTCGTTGAAAACGCATAACCGCGCGACGTGCACTCCTTTCGTCTCGGCTTCTGATCTAAATCACGGCGTTGGTTTCATCTCACGAATAGACGGGCAACCTACCGCGAGGAGAGAGATCGGATTTCCTGGAGTATGCTCTAAACGGAAGACCATCGCTTACATACGTGATGATTGAACTTTACCGCGATAAATAACATGAGATAAATAATATTTATAAAAAAGTCGACTCTATTTAAAAAGTAAAAAACGTATAAATAAATCTAGAGAGACGCACTTGAACTTATGCAATTAATTACGCGTTATACAAAACAAAAAACTTTGATAATAATATAAAACAAGTCGACAAACAGGGAACTATAATCTTTCTGTAACTATATTATTATATTGTTTTTCACGAACAATCTTATTAAGGTAGCGTATGTGTAAAATGTATGTTGCTGCACGACATCGTGATATTGAATTATGCAATTATAAAATGGTGAGTGACAAAGTTGAAGTCTTCACGTGAATCGCCTCGAGGGAAAGCCTCGGCATTGACGATTAGAACGCCCGAGGTGATAAATAAGAGCCGGTTTTTAAACTTCGCTGTAGAGAATTCCGATAAACTACTTATTCTACTCTCTGACGTCAAACCGAATGAAAGAAATATTACGTTCATAAATATATGATCGTGAAGTTTACAAACGAATGTGCCACTGTAGTTTTTTTTATTGCAAACATCTTTTTATGCAAACATGAACACGTGCTTTTTAAGCAAATGTTGTATAAATATTTGATGCAAAGTCCGAGAAGAAAAACGCAACATAAATATGGCACAAGTAATAAATATGTGAGTTTTGATCATTTGCTTGAGAAACAATAGAAATAGTTAAAGTAATATTTTTTTTCCACAATTGGAAAGATTAATATTTATAAGTGTTATTGCAAATAAAAATTCTAAAATTAATTTGAAATAAAAAACATAACAACAATACTGTGCGTGTATGTTAATTAAAATTATGGAAACAGTAACATTTTCACTGCGAAACTTTAAATTATCTTCTTGATATTATCAACAATTAGATAGAAATGAATCAAATATTTCGAAATTTTGCAATTATATTTCAATTATAGTATAATTATTTTTCTGAAATCAATATAACAAGCCATAACGAAACATTTCAATGTATTGCTTTTGAAAATTTCATTTAATATTGCAATCCTGCATAATGGATATATCATAGCTTTATTAGTGAAGAAGACGTTAACTAATTTGAATACTTTACGCATGAATTACTCATGAAATTTGAACGATTTGCCAATCTCTAACAGTCAAGATTTCACAAAGCGAAAAAAAATTCATGACGAGCAACAGAAAAGTGGAAAATAGCGGCAATCGCTGTCGAAAATGCAAGACACGCGTATAAATCAAATCCTCACGAACAGAAAACGACGTAACGAACCGCGTATTCGCGCATGCCGCACAGACTCCGCCATTATGCTCCAGAACCCGCCTGATCATCGGGGCTCTAACATATCCTAACGGTATCGCAAATTAGCCGCGTGTTATAAGCGAGCGCGCGCATAATTGCGGTTTCGAGCACAATGTATCGCATTTTTCGCTAGTCTGACATAAATCTGTGATTTTATCCGGGTCATCCAAGAGACTTCCTGAATTCGAGGATCGAGCGCTTCCATTTGCAGAGCGAAAGCGTCGCCTAAAAGCTCGATAAAGAAAGTGTGTCTTCTATATATCGCAATGATATATATTCCATAGTTTCAGATACCTCGTCTTTATCAATCAACTTTGCGCGCTCGTAAATGAGCTATCTCGCGCCAGTGTCATCCATTTATTACAAGACACAACCTCGTATGTTTACTAAAAGTGCTTTAAATGGGGTATCTCGCACGATGTTGGGTCACAAGATAACGTTTATGACACTGCCAGAAGGTTAATTGAAGCACGATACAAGAGACATATTTAAATTACATTTACTTTGTATAAAAATTGCCACATGTGTAATCAGAACTTCGAAATGTAATACGCGCGTGTGAAAAAAAAAATATTTTCCGAGGATATTTCCGGGAAACTAAAAGAGTAACGAATAAATAACGGATATTAAAACGATTTTCCGAACGTTGATTGATTTTAGAAATATTTTTCTATGTTTTCCCCTGTTGTCGGAAGCGATACTCTTCGTAATTAAACAATCGGCAGCGAATTTCGGTAATGCGTGCGGTGCACTCGCGCCCGCACATACGTATAAATAAATTCGCGCGCTGCCATACGATCTCCTCTACTCGGGCGTTCGCGCGAACGCACTCTCGACATTCCGAATTACCGAACTACCTTATACATTGTCGTTGCGTAACTATTGCGCTATTGCGCACAACTGTCGTGAATCTCGAGAATGTAACGGGCGAAACGTTCGCGTTTACGCCAAGTATCGATTTCAAATTAAAGAGCCCTGCCTCTCTGTGGGACTGGACGTGTGTTGGTTATCTCATAGAGAATTTTTACCGGAATAGGAATGGTATAATAAACGGGTCCCGAGCGAGGTGTAGCAGTTAAAAAGTCGCCTTAAATTTGGCTTGCGTAAGATTAGCGTTAGAAGAGTTAATTGTGCGTTAAGATATATACGAGGTATGCGTAATGTCGTAATATCGAATCTGCACGAAGTGCTCTTAAAGGTCAATAATATCTACTCTAAATATCTTAAATTGTGACGTCAAGAATTAAGAAAGTAGCAGACTATCAACTATCATAAATTCACTTCATGGAGATAAAATACTTTCATGTGTTCGATGATACGTTGCGGGAATGTATAACAGTCATTATGCGACTTTCTCCATTTTTTATTATCTCCGACGTTATAATTACGGTGACCATCCGTCCTATATTACAGAGGACAATCCTTTATTTTAGATCTGTGTCCTAGATTTGTTTTTTTCTTGAAAACTCACTTTTGTCCTTTATTTCTGAAAAGTCCTATAAAATGTCCTGTATTTCAGTCTTTATCACCTTTGTACATTTTGTGTAATCTTTAAAAAAAGATGTATTTCTTTTTTTATGTATAATTGTTTTAGTTTCTAAAATTTTACTTTTTTTCATATAAATATATATTCAGGGAAAAATAATAATGATAATAATAAATTTATATTTTCGCTGAAAAAAAATTCTGGTTAAAAACGGACGAATCAGAAAAATCTTGTAGGATTGATCAAATATTCTGGTTATTAATAAAACTCAATACTTTATAACTTATGATAACCAGAATTTCTATTATAACACAACCAGAATATTTGATCGATCCTACAAGAGTTTTCTGATTCGTCCGTTTTTAACCAGAATTTTTTTCAGTGCTTGTATGTGGAAGAAGGGTTGATGACGGTATCCTTTATTTTTCTCAAAGATAGAGAAATATGATCACCGTAGTTATAATTCAAGATATCTGCCAGAATTAGTGTCGCCGACACTTGGAACTTTGAGTAATGAAGCTTTTGATCGCAATCGATCATTATTTTATCCTGCACAATCTTACTTTATTTTTCCTTATCTGTCTCTTACTGAAATCATATTTTTGATCGCGCTAAATCGATTCTATAAAGACAACGCGAACGAAAAAATATCTTCAACGAGATCCAGCCGCATCTTGTACTCGTGATGGCAGCAGCCGAGTCGAGCAAGGCTCGCAAGTACCGCCGCGTGTACTGCACGCGCGCGCGCGTGCGGATACATATAAATAAATCTGCGAGCTGCCACGCGGTCTGCCGTGAAGCACGGCGTCTCGGCGAGCGCACAGGCTGCGCGCATTCGTCGCTGTCGCCGTCGCCGTCGCCATGCTGTCCATCCGTTCGCGCGTGCCGGCCTCTCGTCTCGCCTCGTCTCATCTCACGACGCAGGACCCGGTGGACGCATTTTCTTCGCGGCACAGGTGCTTCCGCGATCTCTGGGTATTCTCGGTTCGGAGACGCAGGTCGCTCTCCCGTGTGCGCGCTTGGATTTCGCGACGGTTCTCCGAGGGTGGCGACGGGCGATGTTATTTCACGTGGGAAAATATACGTGTTGATTTCTAAGTAAATTTCCCCGCGATATTCAAGCATGAAAGAGAATACGATATTTTTATGTGCGTGTAATACAAGAGCATGAAAAGGTATTGTAATGTGACTAAATTTGAGAAAATAGTATTAATAAGCAAATTGATGTATAAAAATAAATGATAATAATTTATTAATTGATTTGTTGCATTATTTTATTATGAGCTATATTTAAAAAATTGATTTAAAGATTCCTATTATTAAAGACATATATTTTTCATGGTCTTGATTATCTTGAATTAGATCAATTAAGATTCAATATAGATCAATAACAGATTCAATTAAGAAAGTTAAGATGGAAACACTGAAGAAGAATTCTGATTAAAAACGGAAGAAAATCTTTTAAAACTCAATTCTTTATAATTTATAATAATCAGAATTCCTATTATAATAACCGTAATATTCGATCAATTCTACAAGATTTTTCTGATTTGTCCGTTCTTAATCAGAATTTTTTTCAGTGAAGATAAGCATTAAAAAAGTTAGAAATCAATATAAAAAATTGAGAGTTGTATGAACACAAAAATTATAAGCCAAATCGTTTTATTTAAATAAATCAAATAGAGTGAATTGCAATATATTAAGTACATAATTCATACGAAAGGGTTTGTTTAGGGCAGATTTTTTAGAACTTTTTAAATTACTTTTCTACTTCAAACCAGTTCTAAAGATTTCGGTAAACAAGTTCCGTTCCCCCCGCGCTCAATAAAAAGAAAGGAGAAGAAACCGTAGAAAGGCAGGAATAATTGAACTTTGCAGAAGTTCCGCCAGTCTCAGTGCATCCGTAATAATTGTATAAATATGAATTTTTGAGATTAAAAAATATGATGAAAAAACCTGCTATCTCTCTCATACGTACATACATGTATGTAGGAACATTCTGAATTATTTATTATTGCGAAAAATTCTCCGCCAGAAAGCGATCCAACTTCAGTCTTCATCATTCATGGCCTTTGCTAACATGAGCAACAACAAGAACGATAATAACAATAACAACAAGCCTTTCTGCGGTCGATGAAGGGGAGAAAAGTGAGGCCTCTCTTCGGTCGTCCCGAAATAAACTGCGACCGCATACTCGCATACGTTCGCGACCGCGCCTGCTCGCTCGCTCGCTCACTCACCAGCTCGATTTATTCTCTCGCTCTTTATCGCGGAATCTTGCCTCCCTCCCTTCTTTCCTTTATTTTTGCGCACCTCCGTCGGCAGAAATTTTAGCGGTACAAAACCAGCCTATGCCGCACGCGCGGCCGTCGGTATTTTATTGTTACGCAAATTAATGACCGTCGGTAGGCGAAAATATTTCGCAAAATAGGGGCACCTCAGGCCGTTCTGCATATTAAAATATAAATGTAATATAAATTAATGATGAACGCAGCCATGGTTCGACGCTGAGCACGATAAACAGCGATTGGTTCAATCGAGATGGAGAAATTGTTTCTTACATTTATATCGCATGTAACGCCGAATGTTCCTCGCGGATGAGGGTTGACCAGAGGTCAGAGAGCCGGCAAAACGAGCAGTTGGCTAGGGGAAGCCAAGTGTGACTTGGTTAAAGAGAAAGCGGAAGCCGTGTAGTGAAATTTATTCTTTTCATTTGCTTGTACGAAACTCCGCGCGCGCGACCGCGCCATTGTTCGCCCGTGCAAAACTGGGAGACTGTCGCGGACGAATGCAGACGACTTCATGAAATCGTAAAATGAATTATTACAGCCCCGGGAATTACTCCCATGTGAGCCCCCCCTTACAGACTTGTATAATGGGATAATCGTGCTCTTGGAAAGAGATTTATGACCGCGCACATTGTGCAAGAGAGTTATTTTCTTTTAATTAGTATTAGTGCGCTCCGAGTGGGTAAGGACTGTAACAGCCGACTAATAATCGCCCCATGTTACATGGCACGCTGTCCGTTGTCACGAGACAAAGAGGAAAGAGGGAAGCTGTGTGGACAGTGAGTTATAAGGAAATATCTATTCAAGTCTTAAGTATATTGAGTTTGTAGATCAGTTCTGAATAATTTTAACATATAACGTGGGCTTTTTACATAATCCTGGAATATATCGCTTGTTTAATCCAAAATTACACTTCAGGAATAAGACGTATCAGGTTCCCTCGCGACTCCAAGGAGCCGAGGTCGGAATATTTTCGTGGCGATTCCAGTGGCCGAGTTGATATCCCTTAGAAACGATTTACGACTTTTCTCGAGCACGTGAAATTCCATAGAGAGGATAAGAGAATTTCGTATCGATCGTATCGGCGTGGACCGTCTCGCATACCGCTCAATTTCCGCTGCGATTTCACAAGGCCGAAAACGAGAAAAGTGTCCGCGACGAGCGTATTCGCGAAACCAGTCGCAGGATCGACGAGGTCGCCAGTGCCTTTGGCCAGGATACCCTTAAATGGCCCCGCCGTTGGTATCGCCTTTTAGAATCCGTCCGGCAGAACTCGTCTCGTCGATTGGCTTTCCTCTTAGGTGGTGTACCTTGCTGTGTTCCGCGTTCATTTTCTAGCTCTCCGTGTTCTTCGCGAGCTTGGCTTTTCATCAAAGGCGTTCTTCCAAACAAAATTTTTGTCCAAGTTTACAATGAAGGAACAATTTACTATGACTTGATGAAGCGACGGGATCCTTGTTGTATTGATCAGAAAAATATATAATATACTACTTTTCGTTGTTTATTCTAATTAATGTAATTGGTATTATATAATATGTTATATTCGTGATTTTATAATTAATGGGTAATATTTAATTAATTATGAGTTGAATGAGCAATTGAAGCTGTTGAGCCGATTTATGGCCTGCAAAATTAAACAGACGGCGGGGGGCAAGCGGCAAATTAATTACTCGAGAATTAATAGATTAGGACAGCAATTCTATCAAACGCCACGATGAGCTACTCATTACGAGTGTCCACACGCATCGATGTCCATGCCAACGCATTAAATTAAAGACGTCCATAAATATGTCTGCGCTCCTCTCTCTGGATCTGCGCTCTCGGTTGCTGTTTCATTTTCCCTCTTGACACTCCAATCTCGGTGCTTCGTTGCGCGAGATACAAATTCATCTCGAAGTCAGAAGCGTCTCTCGGAAGGCGATGTCAGAGGAAGCTTGACGGGATTTACGCACTATCATATTTTCCACCGCGTCCGATCAAATCTCTCCACTGCGGGTGGAGAGTCCCATTTCCTCCCCCCTCTCCTCGCCGTAAAAACGCGAGCACCTCGTAAATCCCCGGCGCTTCGTCGTATTGTTTGTCGAGATTCTCTCATCCAATTTTCTTGCTTTCTATCTCTCCCCCTTCCCGGCCTTTTCGGAAATATCGTTTCCTTCCGTCTGTCTTTTTTTACACAGTCTCTTCCTCTTTCTCTATCTGTCTACCATCCGCGACTGTCCCTCCGGCTGCAATCTCGGACAATCTCGGCGAATAAACTTGCTCCACTGTCTCCTTACCTATCGTCTTCTTCTTTTACGTACCCGGTGTCCCGTTCCGCAAAGATTGCAGCGTCGAAATTAACTGGCGGACCAGGTGGCTCGTAATGGAGTTGGAGAAATTAGTGCCGGGGTCAGACGCCGGGATGCTTGCCACGCTATTATCGGGCATTGCCGTTCGAAATGACGGCGATTCCGCCGCGGAAACGCGTCGCGGAATTGCACGCCGGAGAATGCCCGGCGGGGGCAATTATTATAGACGTAGCGCGCCATCCGCATCCCGCTGTTGATTATTCTCCGCGCCCGAGATCTGCCTAAGATAGCGCCTAAATGGCTCGTAACCTCCGAATCAAACGGGATCAATGACTGTTGCGCCGGTACGGCCGGCGAGATTGCAGCTGCGCGTCCAGTATTCTCGGATGTACAACTCATTAACCAGTTGTTATCGCTTCCTTTTTTTCTTTTCTGCTTGTTTTCCAGCATTTCCTTTGGTATCTTCGTTACAATAACAAAAAACAACGTAACAAAAGGGAAATTATGAAATCTGGTAACATTATATTATTTATTTTGGTAAATTCTCCCGACTATATGTTTATTCTGTGTTTTTAAAATATATTAAAAATTGTTTTTTACAAATAATAAAGATTTTTTTTTATTACAACGCGTTTCGATCAATTTTTAAATAATTTCAAGATAGCTTTGGTCTCTTTGGTATGCACTTTATATTTCACAGATTTTTTTTTTATGCTAAACTGTAATAAATCAACCTTCGCTGCACGAATTCGAGTACAATTTTGACACCATACACGTGAGGAAGGATTTTCGAGCTCTCCGAAACTTATGGACCATCCGTTTCCTACCCTTCTCGTCTTTCATCCCGTGAAATATATCCTTAACTCGCGATTTCGAGAGACGCAGTCTCACGATTTCCTGTAGCTTCGAATTGGAGACGTGTATGTGCAGAGAGAGGGAGAAAGAGAGAGAATGTACACATATGTATACACAGCGACGCCGTGCATTCTCGAGACCATATATGACGTGGCTCGCACGATAGATAAGAAGATACCAGCCTAATCTCCGGAAATCACGGCAGCTCGTAAACATTCGTCGATCACCGCGTGGGAGTGAACGAATTCGACGATTCTACGAGGGGGCGCAGTTCTCTTTGGGCGCAGCTCGCTTATCTAAATGGACAACGGCGATTATCGGTTCTTGCCCCGCTGTCTTCGTCGCGGCTCGTCTGGCACGCACGCAGCGATTCCCCGATATTTTCTACCGAGACGCATGCGGCTATCTCGTACGGGTGCGTAATCGATTCTCGTGGCGAGCTCGACTTGAACGCGGAAACGTGGCGCGTGCAGCCCGCGGCTACGTGAACGGAAAAGTCTGACTTCACATCTTCACACGGTCGGTCGGTCGGATTGACTTTGGTCGTCAAAGAGCTTTAGCTTTATCGAGGAAACGCCGATAGGCGTGGGAGCTCCGAGTTTCCTTTGCATCGTTTGGCAGATCTTCAACTCTTCGGGCTTCCATATACATATCGCGCGTCTACTGCTGTAGCCGAGTTGATTTCTCATTTTGTTTTGGCACCGCGACGGCACCACGGATTCGCGTTAAACAAATAAAACACAGAATCGAATCGGTGCACTTAGCGGCAAACTTGGCGTTAAATAGAGATGAGAGTATAAGCTTGTATTTATAGTCGCGTTTCTGCTGATGAACTCAGCTGAAAACTCATTCTTTGAGGCGTTGCAGTTCAATCAGATGTATCTTGAAAGTCTACTTGACACTCGTGACATATTCGTCACGTTCGTAATCAAAGGATTTGTGATTCAAATGAGAAACGTTTAGATGCGGTACATACTTATATTCCTCGCGATTCAATAATCGATTTTTAATGATAATGTAAAAATATTTTTATTTCCTCCTCATCTGTTAATATATCATAAACATGTATACAGCTTTTCAAATTTTAATGAAATTCATGAGCCATTATTACGATTATTTTCAGACAAAAGAAAATATTGAAAAGAGGAAGACAAAACCGTTGTTAAAATTATAGAAATGTTGGAATTAAAATAGAAGCTTTAAGAAATTACTCTCATTTATTATACGCCGAGTGAAAATAAAACTGTTCTTATTTACATTACCATTTCTCTCGGAGAATTTTACGCGCAGTATAATAACAATAAACTTGCCGTAATTTACTTCAAAACATAGTGCTTTGCACGATATGAAGGAAAATGAGCGCAACGTGGGTGCAAACTTATTTCGAGAAAAGCTTCTCTTGCCATAAAACATGTTTGTTCAAGCACGTGCAATGGCAAAATTATATAACCATTCTGTCACGTAACGAGCTGTTCTCTACGCTCTCCTTGTAACTAGTTTTATTTTAAGTACAAACGTAAACAAATGAGCGAGCACGAAGCGGGATGATATTAATATGAAACATTAGCTATCGTTTTTCAAAAGCATCGGGATACAATTACGTTACATTGTAATGGAAATCCCAGACTTCACAGCAATCAGGCTGATGAAGATTCGTTGCTCCGGTATTCTAAAACGCGATGGAGCAAAGCATCCTTCCGCATCGGTGTATACATTAATACACGGTTTTTATGCTTGCAATAAAATTGCCAACGTAAGCTTGCGGGTTTCTCTCAGCAGGCCTTTCACCGCGCATAAATCAATCGCCTGCCGCGTCGTTATCCCAGTAGTTCGGATCTCGAGGCTAGTAAAGTTTGCAGCGTATCTTGATAATCATACATCATAAAGCGTGCTTGGATTTATCTTCGGCCGCTGCCGGGACGGTCTCCGAGTTATTTCGAAGCGATTTCAATACCGCCGAGTTGTGTCTGAAACAAGTTGTATCGTATCGCTACGCGGCCGAATCGATCTCGCCGAACCGCGCTATCCAAAAAGGAAGAACGTGTCTCGCGCTGTAAAAGAGCTATCCGATTCGAATTGATTCTAATAAATTATCTTCTATCAATTAAGAGCTAATCGAAGCTTCTTATCTCCGCCTCCGATCGTGTTGCAACAAGAAGCAAAACAAATTGCCGTCTATAAGAAATATATCGATGCTTTTTTTTCCCTCCATGCTGACTTGGCGTTAATTAGCTTTTGTCAATTAAATGCTAAACGATCGCATTATTTTCTATTTCGATACCCGCAATAGTACAAAACTTATAAAATTGTAAAGATTGTGTCGGTGCAATTTTATTTGTTGTATATTTGCCATTACTGCAAATTGCAGACGTATAAATATGAAGAAATCTTTTATAATGTATTTGTTTAATAAAATTAATGTAATTTAAAAATGCAATAATTTAAATGTTGTTAATTAACTTTGACACTTATGTTAATTTCATAATCTAGCTAATATTTAATTAAGAATTCAGATATACTACAAGTATCAGTAAAAACAATTGTTTCTGGCATTTCATGCAATTGCAGACAGTTCCGAAGTGCCGTAAGCTTTATTCTGTGCTCTACATACGTACGGTAACACGTATACGGAATTGCACCTTGCACGTAAAGGGTTAACACCTCCTACCCGTTTCCTCGGAGAATCGGATCGCGCCGCTCGCGTGGATCGACCGGCCTCAGCGGATCCACATAATTGGATCTCGATCCACGTAATGCCTGGAATCGCCTCGAGGAGGTGGGGCGAGATGCTGGAGAATTTTTTGGTGCCTCTATCTGGACCGTCGCGCGATAATCGCTATTCGGTGTGAAGCGGATGCAGGAGTTCGATCACAGCCGAGAAAGTATTGTCGATCGCCTCGCGGTAGCGATGGGATTAAGCGGGAAGCAAATCAATATTTAAGAAATAGCAACTACTTTTTAACGGTTTAAAAACCTAAAAATTCTAGAAAGAATTTCTTTTTTTATCCGTCTATTTTTATTAGTCTTTTAAAAAATTTATCTTCTTTAATAAATATCTGTATGTTTTTCTATAAATATATGAAAAAATATATTTTATGCGCGTTTGCATTCTATAAATATAAATAACGAATGTAAGTATTATCATCAATATTTTACGAGTTAATAGGTTTTTTAAAACGTAATAATAAAACAACAAAATGCTCGAAAAGTATTTTAATAAAATCTCAAATTAATATTATAATAAGAACTTTGTTGAACACAAGCAGTACAAAGATACAAGATTATGTTTGCGAGTTGTGGGACATCCTATACCATCTTGGTCAATAGAATACCGGCCATCGTTTTTTTTACGATGCGCGGATCAAGGCATGCGCCCGTATACGTAAGGTTGTTTCGCGATCGAGTACGTGACGCGGTCGAAGTTTCGTCCACCGTCTTGCGAATCTCGGGAGGAAGGTGCCGGCGCATATCGAACTATTAGCACAGCGAGTCGTGGCTGCTATCACCTTCGCACTTTACCGCCAAGTAACGCCTAACTTTTTTTCCAGGCGACTAATTAACTTGCGCTCGGATAAAAAGTTATGTCTCTTTGCACGGTGATCATAAAGCGCCGTCTTATAAAACTTTACTTACAAGGGAACATTTTTAGGTGCAAATAATCGATCTTAATGAAACTTGGCGGGTGTGTAGAGGGGTCAATACTAACAATACGTTCAACGTGTGTTTTTTTGCCCAAACTGCTTTTCTTGACCGCTAGAAGACATTGAAATTTCAATGAATATGAATCAATGTCGCATTAAATGCTTCCTAAAAAACTTAAAAACCTTTTCAAAATTGATTAAATGAAAAAATAAAATCATCAAAGAGTCCTTAACTGAGTTCCAAAAGAAACGAATTAAAAATTATTTATTTTTATATTTTTTTATGATACAAAATTATCACAATAATGGAATTCTAAAGAAATACTCGTATTCTATAAAGAAATACTTAACACACATAGTTTTTTACCCCACGCACGTAATGTGAATAAAAACTCTTCACAGAATATACACGACGGCTTTTTAAGAAGCATTTAATGCGATATTGATTAATATTCATTAAAAATTGAATGCCCCTTAGCGACGAAGAAAGATAGTTTGGACAAAAAAGAAAACATACGTTAAACTTAGTATTGTTCCCTCTACACACACATCAATTTCATCAAGATCAATTATTTACACCTAAAAATGTTCCCTTGTTAGTGTTATTTTTTATTTTAAAATGCAAGAGGCTTAATGGTATTCTTTGGTGAATTCTGAGATGGTGTCTCTCTCTCTTTCTTTATCTAGTATTATTTGAGATTGCGAGATCAACATGTTGCTTTGGATCACCTGAGAATATTCCGTGCCATCGCTGATGTCGGAATGCAAAGAAGAAGAATGTTTTTTGATGAGTTGATTGACTGAGGTAAGCGGCAATTAAAAAGGACCACCGGTCGAAATCCAGCACGACTTAAGTGACTGTATTAATCACACGCGCCACCTAATTCTCGATGTCGATATCAATCTTCAGCGAAGTAGTTTCTCTCACATTGTTGTCTTCCTTGTTCGCGCCGGACCGTAGATTGATGGCTACCGAATTCGGGCTTTGGTCGGTAGGCAAGCTCTATCGTCGTTTCTACACGATGTCGTAAGCGTCTTTTGCGAGAGAGGCGGAGATGAATGATCACGAAGATTAGTGGTCCACTTGGGAGAGACATTGCTTCTGCACGAGTCTTTATCGGTCTATTTTTCTCCGTTCGCTTTAAGCTCGCCCGAGATTTTCGTTACCGTACGATAGCGGATTTAATACGCCGACATGAGATATAGCTCGCACTTTGTGTCGGCTTTGCATAATATGACATTAAAATATGATTATTAATGAAAGTTGAGGTTACATAATGCTAGTTATTAGATTATATTTCAAAACAACACTCAGATAAACACAGATAATTACAAGTATTAACTGAGATTTCTATTGTTATTGATGCTTCAATTTTTTCGTTTTACTAAATCGATATATTAATATATACTAATCTATTAATATATACTAAAATACATCTTGAAAAAATTGACAAAGACCTCTACGCTAGATTTGGGATTAAATATGCAATAAAATATATAAAGTAAATTGATAAATTGCTTAAACCTTGCGTAGGAATCTTTGCTAATCTCAGGATCTGTTATTTTAGAACAATAGGCTCTCATCGATTTAGTAAGGCAAAAGATTTGAACATATTCAACAGGCCGTCTGTAGTAAGAACTAAGCCTGGATCAACTCAAGCCATTGAATTACGTAAATAAACAAGTATTACTTCAGCCTCAATGCAAAAGTAATAAATGAACCAACAATCATAGTACAGAGTTATAATGCAAAATATCAGAGGAAGACAACGTGGGAATGCAATGATATAATAAGAAAAGTCCATTATATCATATAATAATATCAAATAATAACAATAAATTAAATAATGCATTATACATGGTAATACAAATTCTTAATATTTTGATGGAAATATATAAAGCGGGATAAACTTTTATAAAATTCATATCAGATTGTTTTGTATCGTTACTGCAATTTTTTTTAAGTTTGTGCAAAGTTTAATATCTTTAATGATACGAGTTGCGTTTCAAAGAAGCGCAAAAGTTCTCTGCCCGCAGAGAAAAAGTCCGTTTGATCGCATTGGCTTTTTGAAGTAATGACACGGCCGTTTTGTTCAGTGAACGAAGCTCATACGGGATCGAAGGTAAACGGTATGGAGAAGGAAAATGGTAAAAGAAACGACTACGCCGAATAACTAGGAAACTTTAAAAGTTCTCGGTCCGGCGGTTTCTTATGCCAAAGTATTACTGCTCTTGACCAGAGAGATATTACTTTTGCAACCAAAGTTCTTTTTCTATTGTAAAAGGTGAAATCTTCTTCTCAAATCTTCTTAGCATCTAATAGCTTCTGATGTTTGAATAATTTCTGAATATTTAAATCACCGATCTCGAAGATTTAGCTGATTTATTTTAGTAAATAAAATGCGGAAAACATATGTACATCTTTCTTCTGAAAAAAAAATTTAGTTTCGAGATAGGCAGTCACGAGATCTCAGCGATCAATAAGCGACTTAAGGATCCGGAGCGAATAACCACTCGCGCGTGGATCTCCCCCGAAGTTTGAAGACACGATCAATTGAACTCACGGATTTGGAGAAAAAAAAATGGGCGATCCTTTTTCATCCGGTAAACCGGGCTCGTACGAAGCCAGATGGAGATCACGCGTTGGAAGGTACGGGGGAATGAAAGGAGAAAAAGAAAGAGGGGGCACACATACTGTCGGGTAACTAGGAAACTTGGAAACTTCCGCACCCCCGGCACCGACAGAGATCTCTTACTTACAGCTGAAGGCTTTACGTTTTCTGGCCGACGAAAAATAACTTTTAGCGTGGAAGGAATGTCGCGGGAGGAAAGACAAACCATCCGGCGGAAACAGAATGGGTATCGAAGAGGGATCCTTCACGGGGGCTCCTTCGCTCTCGGGACTCGCGCCAAGGAGTTTCGAGTTTCGCAAAGTCGTAGCTCGTTTCAGCCCCGGAGTTCGAAAGGCGGGGGAGGGGGAGGGGGATGTGAGAAGTTTCGGCGGATCGGTACGTTGTTCTGCTCCCACGCCAACGAAACAAGGGGCACGACGTAAGAAAATAATTGGATAAACACCGCACTGAGTTATCGACGATGTGAAATATTTCACGATCGTCTGGGAAAAGGAAGAACTATAAGAACTATAATAACTATAAGAACTATAACCCCAAGTAAAGTTACAATGTAGTGATATATAAAAGTTCTTTTTTTTGCGGAGAAAAGGGTGCTATTATGCCTCACACTTGTATTAATATGAAATAATCTTGCATTTGTTTCCTAAATATATTTTATAGTCATATTTTAGATAATATAAACATCTTTCAAAATAAATATGTTTGTCGACATAAACAAATTATTAGACTACTTAATAATTAAAATTATAGTTAAATAAAACGCCAGCTTGATAAATTGTCTTTATGATTTCTTTATTTTTTTCTAAAGAGAAAATATACAAGTCGAGAAAGTTTTTTTGCTGCAATAAATGAACATGGCAAAGTTTATTGATCTCTATGCCAAGTATACTTTCTCTCTGCAGAGTTACATATTTATGTACTGATACAGGAAAGAACAGAAAAAAAAAATCTTGTTTAAGAATCCGAGATCGTAAATGGCTAATAATAATCGATTCATTCACATAACTTATATCTAAATCGGCTATAAATAAGGAGAAAAATGGTTAAATGCAAAAGCAGAGACCGCAACGCGCGCGGTTTTGCGAGTCGCGCGCGAGGCCGCTGTTAGATTAATGCATTCTACTATGATAATTTGCAGAAGGGTCTCCGCGAAGTCTGGTTAAGCAGCACCTCATTTCGCAAATCATTTGTACGTGCCGCGATTAGCCGCGATAATCGGACATTATTGAAGGTTCGGCGGAAAATTAGGTGTCAGAGATGAAGGAGTGCCGTTACACACGCGCAACGTGTCGACGACGGGAAAAATGCACTTTCTACCGCGCCGATGGAGATAGGTGTTGCTAGATAATTAGGGTATTTTGCAATTCTCTCGGTTTCATTTTATGCGGCNCGGCGCGGCGCGTCGCGCGCCGCGAAAAAGATGAAAATGATGCAACTGATACAGGTGCGGTATTAAAACGTCTGCTGGCGTCGCGCTGTAATATAGTGGGATATCACGTGCGCTTTGCATATTACACGTCTCCGACAAGAATTACGTTCGCGACGAATGGATATTTCGTTGCTATGTACGTATACACACTTTGCTTTAAATTCGTATGTCGTCCTACGTTACATATTGCAGCGCTACCAGTTTATACGACTTTATAACTTTGCGAAATTTGAAAAATTTCTCTTTGTTGCCCAATGAATATTGTACAGCGTTTTTTAAAAAGTTGTTGACAGGAGTGGAATTAAAAAAATACATCGCTATATATATATAAATGTGGAAATTTGCGTGTTTATAATATCTCTTCTTCCATTATTTCGCACACTGATTACGCATTGAATGGAAACAAACGTGTTCTTCTTTTTCGTAATGAGGTTTCCCCGGTTCACCGTCCGTGTTTGTATTCCCCCCTACGGACGCGAATAAATTTCATTCAAGGAATTTCCCAATCACCCTCAATCGGATTTTATGGGACGGGCCAATTTGTGCGGAGCCAGATTCCCGCAGATTGTAATTCCGCTGATATACAAATTCTCACGAGCGATCGCGCCGAGATACGCCGCTCTCGCTCTCTCTCTCTCTCTCTCTCTCTCGTTTCCATTACCCGAGAGAACGTGCGAGCGAAGAATTAAACGCCGCTTAATCGTCCGTGAAGCCGAGATTAAGTGCCCTGACAAAGGGCGTCGATTCACGTCATTACGTGGCGGACGCGGGCGGGTGGAGCGACCAAATTTGGTCGATCCCGGTCGGTCTTCGCGCGACGGGATTCGAATATGGAAGAAGATGCCTTCCGAGAGCGACCTGCACAACCTTCGGCCATTTCTTATCTTTACACGTGGACGCACGTGGAAGTTCGCCGTGGGTGTCCGATAAATTGGTCGAGTGGGCGGTGGCGCATTGTCTCGAGCAGATTGACCGCTTAATCACGCACCCGCAGAAGAATAATTCAAGATGGTAGGTAGGTGACTCGATAGGTATGTAGGTAGAGCGTTTTTCCTCCATAAAGAACCGTAGGATCAAGGCAGAATTAATCGGCTGCACTTAGTCGTCGTTTATCTAATGGAATCGACACCTTTCCCCTCCTTCCCTTTCCCTCGGCGTTCCAGCGACGATAAATCTATGCTTCATATAGAGCGCGCCTAATAATCGGGAGCAAAATAAAAGCGTCGTAAATTCGATAATGAATAATAAAAAAGCTGATCTCGAGAAAAGTGTAGTTTGCAGTAAAAGTCTTTTATCAAATCCTTAAAATTTTATCGTTTTGGAGGACGTATCCTTCGAAGGATTGTGGCTGGATAATTCTTGACCAGTATTCTACTGGATAATCACTTCGCGTACTATAGCTACGGTCCATAAAACAGCAGTAAAAAGCAGCAGTTTTCGAGTTTGAGTTTTTGTATCTCCCTTGCCCCATCGAGGTTTAAAATAGAAGTCAGTGAAATGAAATGCAAAGCAAGATCTTGTCATTTATTTGTATTCTATCCTCGAATCTACTTCCGCCGTTTGGCTTTTTCCGAATGACGGGGAGAGATTTCGCGACGCAATCTAGGATTCGCAATCACGACTGGTCGTCCAGCTATCGGCGACGGTAAACAGTGTCCTTTCCGCTCTTCTTCTCGTTACATTGCCCACGCTAGGACCCTAAAGGGATCCCAGGAGAACACGTAGACGAGAAAAAATAAACAGAGCTCGTTCTCGTTCTCGTCTCGCGAGCACTCCGGGATCGGGCCCGAAAACGTTCACTGTTTATTTTCTCACCTCGCTGCGGTGCTCCACGGCAATCGAAACGTTTCTCGTAATATTTCACGGCCGGCTTCTAGTCGTGACGCATCGGAAGAGTAATTCCTTCCTGAGTATTACTCATTGAGACATCCGCTTGAAAAGTGAGTCGAAGAATCTGACGAGAAGCAACCGGGATGCTCACAGCGGTCTCGAGCATCGACGACGTATTCTTTAATCCTAGAGATTTCGAAAGCTTTCTCAGCAAACTGTTTGAAATAGAAGAGTCATTGACAATTAGGCAAACTGATTTTAAATCGACAGGTATGTTTCAGCTATTCTTACAAAATCTATCTATCTATCTATCTGTGAAATATACACTGAAAAAATTTTGGTTAAAGACGAATTAGAAAATCTTGTAAAATTGATCAAATATTCTAGTTAGTATAATAAAAATTCTGGTTGTTATAATAAAACTCAATAACTTATAATAATCAGAATTCCTATTATAATAATCAGAATATTTAATTAATCCTACAAGGTTTTTCTGATTCGTCCGTTTTTAATTAGAATTTTTTTTTTTAGTATACAAATCTATGAATCTATCTATCTGTATATTATATAGATATATATTTGTAAATAAAATCTTTCAATTGTGATTTTATTTCCTGGGAAATGACATAATTATGAAAACGTAATTTACGATTTTCTCAAAATTTTTAAGAAAGTTGTATCATTTATCTATTGTACTGAATCTAAACTTCATAAATTATTTTCAATTTGAGAAATTGCTTTTAAATTCGCGGAAGAATACTTTTTCTTCAAGAATTAGTATTAATTATCGTATTGTTATATCACGAAATGAAATGTAGATCTCTTGTAACACTTTTACCATGAACTCGTTTCATGTACAATTACACTGAAAGAAATGTTTTTGTATTATGAACCAAAGTTTTGTTGATATATGCTCAAGAAATTTATTTAGTTGCTGTAAACAAATATGTTGTTTGCTTATATCTTGTCAAGTCGTTTTGGTTTAGAGAACAAAACAGTTTTGTTCTCTAAACAATTCTGTTTTGTTCTCTAAACCAAAACGACTTGACAAGATATAAGCAAATAACATATTTGTTTACAGCAACTAAATAAATTTCTTGAACATATATCAACAAAACTTTTGGTTTATAATACAAAACATTTCTCTCAGTGTACAGGGATCAAAGAATAAAATTTAGAAGTAATGTGTCCAGTAAGTAATGCTAATATAATTGTAAAGCGATATAATTGTCGGCAAAGTCAAACGATCTTATTATATTTTCATCATCAACAGTGACGTGCATCAAGAATACTCATATGCGATAGGAATACAATTCGACACGTCGATATCGGTGATACCAGCGCCCGGTTGTGCATACTTCTTCGTACGTATGTGCACCGGCACGGAGAGAGAGTGTGACCGGGTGATACGGCGCGATACGAGAAGCTTGCGAGGCGTAGGTGCCGGTTACGGGCGACGATAAGATCAGGGACCGGCATTCCTGAGCCTATCGGCCATTAATAATCGAAGCACCTCGAGAGAGATCGAATGCGAAATTGTCTGGAGAGGAGAGGGACGAAAAGTCCTCGCAGATGGACAGAAACAGACGATAATCCGCTTTATCGCCGATCGAGATCGAGCAGAATAATTTCGGCGATCGAAAAGAAGGGAGGGGCAAGGAATCTAAATGGACGATATAATATAGCGGGCGATCGAAAACATGTAATCGAAGCTTTCGGCTTCTCGCACGATATAAACGTGCTTAAAGATGCATAATGATATTTATTTCATCATATACGATAGATTCTAGATACAAAAATATAGACATATTCGGAGATTAGGAGATCACGCGCTAAAAAATTTACGATATGTCTTTAATACGCGTTTATTTTTATTTTTTAGAATCATTTTTTAAATATGTATATTATAAAATTACTTTCAAAATTATTTATAATATTATAATTTTGAAAGTAAAAAACTTTGCAAGGGATGTCGTGAAGTTATTGTATTTTTTCCTAATTACATTAATACATACAATGTTTCGAACACTGAGAGAAAAATATAGTTACTTTTGAGAGCCCAACTATAATTTTATATTTCTAACAATAAATATAATTAACTTAATTACATACATCATTATGTTAACCATAATTATCATTAGAATACTATAAATTTGTGGGTGGATCCAAAAGTAACTACAGTAAATTATTCTACAATTAATCGTTTAATTGTTATAATTAATTATTTAAACATTATTTGCTATGCAACTAGCTAGAATTGAAATGATCGAATTTTATACACTAAGTATATGTATCAATATTCTTTTTTGAATATATTATTTCGATCTTGCAATCAAAAGAAATTTCTTTCAAAAAATTTCCAATTTTTACATATAAATATGTTTTCTTGGTAATGGTGTTCACGTTAGCACTCAGTCGCTTAAGGGCTCAAAGTGTGTATGGGTTATCTAACATCGACGATCGAGATGAGAAGATAAGTTCGTAAATTAGAGTATCCAGTCGCGAATCGAGTGCCCAGATCGTCGAAGTCGCGATGACGTGGGCAACGATGACTACAGAATCTGCAACGGGACACTAGGCTCGGTTACTATTCAATGAGGTCTTGTTGCGTGGAGCAAAAATAACGGATGAGAGGAAGCATTCATGGTTCAACGAGGAAAACAAGGATATTATGCTCTCTCCCTCTGCTAAATACTTCTCTAGTTGCCTATGCGCGTTTTTGCGAGGCGCGCGTGCGACCGTCTGGCGTTCAATTTTTCTTTGAAAGTAATGGAATGTTGAAGACTAATCAGTTTGATATTATCTGTATTGAAGATCTGAGAATTATCGATTCTGAGAGAGAGAGAGAGAGAGAGCAAATTTTAGACTAACTATTGATTAAATGAGGAAACATAGTCTGGATTTGTGTTCTCTCTCTGCTCTCTATAATATTTATTTTATATCTTACATTATTATCACGTGTGTGTTAAAGGCTTAAATAAAAGGCGAGATTTAATAATTGTAACAGCCGCACACGGCCTGAAATACCATAATTACAGTCATGATTAATGTCATATATAAGTACGCATTGCGAAATTCTATTCTCCGGAGTAAAATACGCGGCAGTACTGGTTGACAGAACAATAGCACTTGGGGCGCGATAACAACGATAACGACTACCCCTGCCGCGGGGAACAGTTGGTGCCGCGAGTTGCACCAACTGTTCCCCGTCATCTATCAAGCTTCCTCCGACGTAACTTGCCAAATTGGCCACTGCGCACCATCTCTGTAAAATATCTACCACTGTGTTACACACCGTCCGCAAATGTCACCGATGAAATTCTAAACCGGTCGGCGTTGTCCTCGGGAAACTACAAACAATACGAAACGATGATAGTGAAAGAGAAGACTGTTCGGGAAAGAAATTTCAGTGTCAAGTGCCGTTGAAATCGGACACTTTTGTAGAGTCAAGTATACGCATTAATACTATTCGAGAAGGCATGCTTACAATTAGATACAAAAAGAAGTTACAAATTAATATTCGCGAAAAGCGTTCGTTAAATAGAAATATTCATCTTCTCATACACAGCAAAAATTTCAATTAGAGTATCTATTTGCCTCGATTAAATCTGTTTTGTAGCATCATTTGTTTTTGGCAATTAAATTCCAAATTCAGATGCGAATAGTATTATCAGATTTTGAATTCTTCTAGTTTGTAGACGCATATGCAAAAAATTCCAATTTACAAATTGTTTCGGCCATTCCTTTTATGTTTTCATAGAATCATCCATATCACATTTTACCGCTTTCACTATATTTCCCCTATTTCTTCTCATCAAACACGAAGCGTACGTGCATTTTTTAAAATTCAAATAGAGATTTCGATATGGAAAATAATTAGTAAATAGACACACTACGAGTAATAAAGAATTAAAATTTCAAGATTTGAGAGTTTATCCATATACGTCTATAAAAGTAAACTTTGTCTTTTGTAAAGAAACTTTATGACCGTCAGAAAACCATTTAATTATCTTCTAACTTTAAGGAGATAATTAAATTGATACTTTTTTGCGAATACGTTTACGCCCGATAACGCCGGGATCTCCTAATGAAATTTGATCGTTCGCCTGCAAGGAACAACGCATCCAGCTCAACTATAACGACCGCTTCATTCCGGCGGATTATCAGACTGTCCAGATGCCGCTTGTCATCCGTCAAGCTTCCCTAAGACCGCGAAATTGGCCTTCGCGGAGTGCGCGCGATACACGGAGCGCTACGACGACACCGGAAGAAGCAGCCGGCGAGCGATGCAGACGCATACATATTTACGCGCGTGCGATAGGCTCGCCCGCGTGGGCGTATAACATGAACATCAGGACGACGGGACCACCCGTGCCCTCGACCGAGGAAGAGTCCGCGCCGAGGCACATCGTGTACTCGTATTTGCTTTCGAGAAAATTGAATTCTTCGCGTTACTCGCGCGCAGAAGGCGCAGCAAGTTCGCTGATCAAAAGGAAAGAATTACGGGTCAAAGAGAAACGCAGGGAAAAATGTTAAATATTTTTAATTGATTAATTATGCAAATTACTTCATATTTCCACACACTTTCATGTATAAATTATCGGAATAACTTTAAAATAGATTTAAAAGACTTTAAACTTTTTAAACTCGATAATTTATACATGATCTATGAAGAACTGGCGGGACTATATTTACATAAACAAATTTGTTAATCTTAAAAATATTTAAAGAAAATTAATTTTTTCTTTGCATTGTTAATTTCTTCCGACTGTTCGATGGAAATAATTATAATTTCTATACAATATTTTTTGTAGAAGAAAAATATTTCTATCGGTAACTGTAGAATTACATATCTCTTATGAAATGATGCGTAAATTTTGCTGAAAATTTTGTCGGGGAAAAAACTCGAATAATGCTGATAATCGGCGACGTTTTACCTCTATTATATTTTTTATTCCTCACTATGCGGCGCTTCCGCCGCGCTAAAAATTTTCTCTACGTCATTATCATCACCACAATCGACCCTTTCATATCCGACGGCCACGACGAATCGAATTTCTTTACAGAACGTCAATCGTGCAACTATGCGTACGCTTCTCTAACCACTCGGACGCTCGCTCTCGAACGTGATTTATCGAAAAAAGAAAGCTGCGCAGTCAACATGCGGCAACAATTTACAGTACAGAACGCGCCATATCCCATATAAACCAACGTAGTGATTTACGACAACATCCGGAGAAAAATGACCGAGCAATAAAGCTGTTGAAAAACTTTTTCTGTCCAAGATCGAGCTACTAGTAAATGTTAATACCTACATTGCTTGAGTGGAATACTGTTTACTATCAGCTAAATCATAAAGCCAAAAAACTCTTTTCAAGGCGAAAGAACTTCTTAAGATTTTATTTTGAAAGTGTTTTCTTGTTTGATTTTTCCCAAATTATTATCTACAGAATATTATGGTCTCTTTTGACAAAATATCTTTCGAGAAAACTCGTGTAACAAAAGATTTAATTTTCCCGTGAGAGCAATTCTTTTAACCCTCGCAATATCCAATAGACACACGTTCAAGCTATAATGTCTCGCTATTGTTACAGCTTCGAAAAGTCGAATTCGTCCTCTTCTAGATATTTACCCTTACCCAGATCAAAATTATTTTTGTTACCCCATTTATTTTTTGATTAAGCTATCTATTAAAGGTGTATCGGAGGTACAATCTTACATAAAAGTACATGAAATTTGAAATACTTGCATATCTATGCCTTACGCATAGTAAATCTAGATGTAAGAATTCTCGAACTATAATTGGAGTCTTATTTTTACTCCTAGAAAGGTATTTTTCATATTAAAAATGTTTTTTCCAACCATTATTTGCGGTACTGATAGCATATTTTTGTTAGTTTGTATTTTATTTCTTTAAAACGATGTAGTGAAGATAATTGAAACTTGATAGATAGTTTCATCTATCCGTATACTAGATGTACAAAAAAATTGAAAACATTGGTACCATTTCTGCAATATTTTTATCCTTCAAGACCGTTTCTTTCCATAAGAATACGTGTGAAATCAGTAAAAATTAAAATCGTTATTACTCAGTAACTGTTTGGATTCGTTTAAAGTTTTTTTTGCAGCATATCAGGAAGGCTAAAAGAACAATCTCACAAATTTTTATCGCTTGGTATTATTTCGAAGATAGCTCCGATACATCCTTAAGCCATATTACTAAAATTTCAGTTTTTTTCTATTCCATTGTCAATTTATTCTTCACTGTTTTTTATATATTTTAATGCCTGATCTATTATAAAGTGCTATAAAAAAAATTTTTTTTCTAAAAGCAAAAGAAAATAGGTGTGAAATATTTGCGACTATTCATGAATGAAAAATATTGCGATTAATGGAAAGTTGATATTACACAATAATACAACAATCAAATTTATTATTAATAATATACCTTTTAGAGAATAGTCAAAAGTAATCCGTTTCGCAAATGACATATTCCGCAGAAATGCTTAGAATAGATAAAATTCTTTTTTCGCTTCTTCTTGATTTGTTTCTTGTATTTCTTCTCTCTCTCTCTCTCTCTCTCTCTCTATCTTTTTCGATGCTAATAAGGGAGATCTACATGACAAATACCCGTTCCGCGTGGCAACCGAAAATGTTTCGAGCACGGTGGTCCGTGCGATCGACAGCAGCTATATCGCTCCGACACCGCTTCCTGTCGATCTTCTCTGACTACCTCTCGGCGATCCGTCTCGATCACGATCGATTCGATCTGCTCTTTGGTTGGTGCGACTCACTTGCCCCGGCACCGAAAAAGTTCCGATTGTCAAAGGAGCAGCTCGAGCTTGGCGAGACCGAGAGTAGATCGCCAACCTGCGATCGACAGCGGCAACGGAGAGGTTTCGATCGTTGAGATATTCGCTCGAAGGAAGAGAGCGATCCGCTTCGCGAGGAATTGATATTCATTGAACTTTGATCGTTTGGATTCGAATTAATCTCCGCATGAGAAAGATAATGTGACCAAAGGAAAATAAATCGAATACTACGTTCAAACGTTTCCGGCTTTAAAAATTGTATCGATTACGATTCCCAAGAAAATCCTCGTTCAGGCTATGGAATTTCAAAGGAACCTCGGGGAAAGTCCGCGCCCTCGGATCAGTGCTCTCCGAGACTCGGGGCTACGGTCATATTTCAAATTCATAGGGCATGATCGTACACAAAGTGTCCCTCTGACGTCGCTCCCGGGTGTCACGGGACGTTAAAGGGAGCTCTACGTGCGAGGGTGAGGCGTGGAATCGACCGGCGGTCGTTTTCTCGAAGGTGCGAGGGCACTCCGGGAGTCCATTGTCCTCCGCCGCGATCCCACAAAAAAGCTATTCACTCGCCGCCCGTGCAATCACACACATGGAAACCATATGAGAGAGGGAGGAAAGGAAAAAGAGAAAGGACACGTTGGATAAGGTGGCGGGACTCCTTCGGAAAAATCCGTGTCACTGTTTGTACAGGCGGGAGGAGGTCCTCGAAAGCGTAAATTCGTTCCGTGGAAATAAACACGGGTGCTAAAGTACGCGTTTTTAACGTCCTCCCCCTCCCCCCCTCTCGATCTCCGACTCGTACGACGGATCGACTATGATAGCGACGATTTGGAGATCGGTGTAGGAAAATAAACGCGCCTCTCGGACTCGATACGAGAGCCTGTTTGGAGAAGCCGCGTCCCCGCTGTTTACTCACGACGTGCGTTCTCGCGATCACGCGTGGCCGCGGCTGTTTTCGATACGAGCACCTGCACTCGGAGGCCGCTATCGAGGAATCAGAGTGGCGAGTCTGAGATATGAATACGGCGCGGGCGATAGGCGCGCGATGAAATAACAGCACTGATTGTGAGATTTCAGAGAACTTATCATCGCTCTCTTGCATATGGACGATAACAATCGTAGCATGATGTTAGTGAATCATAGTACGGTGCCCATCTGTTCTATATTACACAGGACAGGCCTGTATTTTAGATGTGTGTCCTTTAAATTTATTTANTTTTTAA
Organism: Tetramorium alpestre; assembly: GCA_021460005.1. Lineage (NCBI taxonomy): Eukaryota > Metazoa > Arthropoda > Insecta > Hymenoptera > Formicidae > Tetramorium > Tetramorium alpestre. Next base: position 734,371 of record JAJVSH010000025.1, read on the forward strand.
ACTCACTATATTTCAATCTTTATCACGTTTGTGTATTTTGTATAATGTTTAAATAAAGATGTGTTTCTTTTTTTATATACATATATAAGTAACTGTTTTAGTTTACAAAATTTTATTTTTTTTTCATATAAATACCCAGATAGGAACATATGCAGAAAAATTTTAGCTTCATTTTAATTTAAAAATATAATATAATATATTGCATAATAAATCTACATTTAAATTTTAAAATCAATAATTCTAAATTTAATTATTGTAACATGTAGCAATCTTTAAAAAATTGATCCCTAAAATAAATTTCTATATGATTGTAACATTAATAAGAATCATTTTAGCACAATTATTACTGAATACATTTCAGAAATTAATTTTGTAATTATTATAAAAATCGTTACAGCATAAAACTGTACAATTATTATTCAAGTAATAGTAAAAAATTCTTTTTTATATAACTTTGCGTAATAATTTTGTCAATAATTAGAACTTATAAAATTCTATTTCAGCAAAAGATAAGCCTCTCCCCGTTTTGCAGAATCATCTTATGATAATTAAAGCGAAATCTTATGATAATTATGCTGTGAATGGAAAGATGCAATAATTGTGCATTTATTACAAAAGTTTTCGATCTGGGTATATATTTAGAGAAAAAATATTGATAATAATAAATTTACATTGCACTTGTTTGTGGAAGAAGAGTAGGTGTGGTGTCCTCTATTTTTCTCCAAGAGAGAAATATGCTCACCATAATCAGTTCAACTGATGGTCTCAAACTGAACGATACGCTCTGAATGAAATGCTCTTGCAAGAGCAGCGCGCAGACGATTAGACAAAAAAGATAAGATAGAAACTTAAACCTACACGATGCTCATAAAAGTTTTTCCAACAAACAGATTCTTCTAGGAGGAAACTCATCAAATTCTTTTTTATGTTTAAACTTTTGTACGCTATCTCCCGAATCAAGTGCTGAATTAATTGCAATAGAAGAGAATTATCTGCGTAGAGATAATAATTATAAAACACGTGTTGGTATTCAGACGGTGCGCCCCATTAAAATTAAATAGGATGATATATTGACGAATGAGACATTAACGACGCGGGAAAGAGGTTTATCGAACGCGTGTAAATCATTAGAAGGTCACTAGTGATCCCTCGGCACGCACCGAGGCGCTACCTCGGCCATCAGCGTCGATAAATCGGAATTAATTAACGAAAATAAACGAGAGCGCGCGCGATACTGTCCGCGCGAAACGAGCGCGATCCTGAATATTAATGAGACGACGAGGTCGCGAATAAGAAGAGCCGCGATTAAAACGATGTTTCCGCCGTCGAGCTGGAGTCCCTCCGTCGCCTAATTTACATGGTAGGGCGCGCGGTTTTAAGAGCAATTAATATTATTACGCCGACTCGGGGACGATTAGCGGAGAGCGATGTCGATTAGATTCGCTTAGCTGAAATTTACGATGTCGTTTGCACAATAAGCCGGGGCGCTCGTTAAGGCCGCTTGAAGAATCGTGATGCAATTAGCGCGCAGCTTGCGCTGAATGAAGACACGATGTTCGGTTAGTTATGTGTAGAAGCAGTTGCTAATTGCGTCGCTTCTTTGTTTATTATGCGCCGGCATCCTGAACGCATTACGCGTTTATTCTTCGTTATTGTTCACTAAAGAGGTATTATGCGGCATTCATAATGACATTTAAAACAGCAAAGAGAGCCTTGTAGATTTTACATTACAAGCGTCTTTTTACAAATTTCTTATAATATAAAATATCACGCTGTGCAAATAAGATTGAAAACAACTGTTGCTCTATTTGCGCGACGAAAGAAATAAACTGACTTTTATCTATCTTTCCATTTTTCTAGTACAAACATTTTTGCGTCCTCCCAAAGATGAATATACATCGATAGAGCAGCAATCTCATCGATATAATTTCTCTATAAATCTCAATAGTCAGTCAAGTTGCACTTTTTTCTCGTCCTCCTTGTTTCTATTTTTTATTGCAAATTTTTAATGCGAAATAAAAATTGATAGAATCGCCAGCATTGATATGCAATATGACTGCAATATTTTTATCTTTCTTTGGTTGTAAAGCCAACTTTCTTTGTTTCTCAGGTAGTGATGGCCGTCAAATAAGTAATATTTGCGATACTCAAATAAAATCATATTTACAGTCAACTTTGAGAGATCTAAACGTATTTAGATTGTGTGATGTTCGAGAGTCGATCCCAAGCTTAAATATAAGCGACGATTTTTTGAAATTGTTTCCTAAACGATAGTTTAACGTTATAAATGTTAAAAAGTCTAACAGTTGTTTAAATAAATTTAAACATTTTATCTCTTTATAATTTCTAATATAAGATTTTTAAGTCTCAACATTTCAAATTCTAACAATAATCTAGAAATTAATTTGATACATTTTTAGTATTTACATGAATCATTAAAAGTTATTAAACATATATGATCGCTCAATTAATTCTGTGTCATATGTACATAACACTAAGTTCTACGTGCGTAAATATACCGCCGCTTAGCGCTCGGAGGCATTTGTAAATAGATCAAACACTCTGCATAGAGAACACAAACGAGAGATCCCGTAAGAAACGGTACGACCATCGAGCTGACAAATATTCTAAAGAACAAAAAATAGATTCTTTTACTCCACTTTTCCTTGCAACTTACAGTGATTCCGCAGTTTGTAGATTTCTAACAAATATGATAAGAAAATCACATTTGATCACGAAAAATGTGTATAACTCACTCAAATTCAATAATGATATTTGCACAGTTTTTTAAATAAATTTCATGAATAACGCTCGAGAGAAGCATTACGATTACTTTTCGTAGCCTCTCTCACGCGAGAGATGCAGCGGGATCGCACGCTCGCAAAATGCGGCCGGGAACTTCATTCGCGGAAACCACGGGGCTCGGGCATCGACATTTTTACGCCCCCCGGTTATCCTGAATTGCAGAGTGGTCCGGATAATAACTTCGTGTTCAATTACCGGGCGCGCGTATCGACGCTTTAAAATGCCGCGCCAGCTTCCTTCTCGGAAATGATGCGGGCGAGCATAAAGTGATTTTGAAAACTAAATTAAGAGGAATTTTACGGCGCTTCAAACTCTCGTGGTTCAACGATTTCGATTCGTGGTCCCTTCTTTTCGGTCCTCTTTCTCGGATGATGCACCGGGTTTAACGGAGAAGGACAAGTTATTTCTTCGCCTTTTATGCGAGGACCCTAACGTACAATCTCCAATTTATAACACGTTTCTCGATGCTGATTTGAAGAACGCATATCTGCGCACACACATTACTCTCTTCATCTCAGCATCGAAATTTTTCAATTATCAAAATGAACAATTGACAAGTAAACAAAATTAATTGATAAGCATTTTTATATTTGCTTTACGACTATTTAAAATTTTTATTAAGATTAAGATTGAATTAATGAAATTTCGTTAATCATAATTATCTGATGTTATTTTAAGATGACAGTTAAATTATCACAAATTTTTCTGTTTTTTCAGAATTAATATTAATATTATCATTAAATATCATATTCAGTTTTTAAGAGAAATTATCCGGATTTCTTGTTTAATAAAATTTGTAACATCCAGTAGAATTCTTTTTATTTCAGTACTGTCATACACATACACGCACACGCGCACATACATTCACACGTCATACTGACTCTCAAAATGTATAAATCTAAGAAATCTCCCCGAGGGATTTACTCCGATCTTAGGACAAATTACCGTGGAGAAAACCGATTTCATCCTTCCGTTCGATTTAACGCACGATTGAGGCGGCCCTGGGATTATAAATGCTCCTTTGTCGAGTGATTCGAAAAACGAAATTGAAACCTCGCTTCGCGCAGTGGAAATCCCTCGATTTTTCAAGTTCGCGCGCCGACGTTTCCTCGATACCAGGCCAAATCGAGGGCGGCGTAAGTGGCCGAATAAAAAAAAAAGGAAGTGAACCGTTGAGAAAGCATCGGACGAGCGCAATCTTGAACAATTAATCACCCGTGGCAAAAGGTGAGATTAAGAAGCGCGACGTGGGCTCGAAATGGTCATGCTCGCCCCGAGGGGAGACAGACTGGGACGATTCCCGAATGCACTGTCGGAAATTTAATAAAATTAATATGGAACTTGTTACTACTAAATAGCGTAAAGGTAAAGAATGATCGATAATGCTAAAAATGATAACGTTTATCCTGACAAAGAGATTTATGCGAAAGGTATATGAAGATTCGGCAGCGAAACATGCAGGCAAGGATGAATTCTTTTAAAAACACTTCTTTTAAATGCACTGAAAAGAAATTCTGGTTAAAAACGGACGAGTCAGACAATCTTGTAGGCGTAATAAAATATTCTGGTTATTATAATATAACTCATCTTTATAAATTATAATAACTATTACAATAACCTATTATAATAACCAGAATATTTGATCTCGCCTACAAGTTTTTTCTGACTCGTCCGTTTTTAACCAGAATATTTTTCAGTGTAATAAACAAGGTTTCACGAATTTTTGCTTTTAAAGTTTACAGTATATTGTATATTTTCACTGAGAGAAAAATATAGTTACTTTTGGCCTCAGCCATAATTTTATAATATTTCTAATAATAATTATGGTTAAGTTAATCATATTTATTGTTAAAAATATTATAAAATTATGGGTGAGACCAAAAGCAACTATATTTTTCTCTCAGTAAAAATATACTATAAATTTCAAAGGCAAAAATTCGTGGAACATTGTTTATTACACTGAAAAATATTCTGGTTAAAAACGGACGAGTCAGAAAAAACTTGTAGGCGAGATCAAATATTCTGGTTATTATAATAGGTTATTGTAATAGTTATTATAAGTTATAAAGATGAGTTTGTCATACTGAAAAAAAAATTCTGATTAAAAAGCAACTATATTTTTCCCTCAGTGTTCTATGGAGAGAGAAAGAAAAGCGGTTATCTCTCAAATAATTTGATTCGAGCATCAAAGAGAGATGAAGAAATCGAGTATTATCACAAATAAATTATTTTAAGCAGTTGCCTCTATTTCTGGACAGTAGCTTTCGGCGCTGCGATGAGATGTCATTATTGCGCTGCCGAAACGAGGCAGCTCGATTGGCGTTTGATAGTCGACAGGCCTCTCGGTTCTCTTGAATCCGCGCGGGCGCCTTATTTGCTTTCTCGCGACGAGATTTCTCCGAAGCGAGAGATCGCCCCTGTTTTCAGGGAAGCCAGGAGGAGCGATCGCGAGCCCGAAAAAGGCCCGGCGAGAAACCCCGGACGCAGCCGGCGATGCAAGATCGTAAAAATCCCGAACGGCGCTCCTCGCTGTCCCGTTTCCGCCGCCTCTGCCCTGCGGCCGTCGGATGACTGATGATCGCCGCGCACGGCCGCGATTTCGATTAAATTCATGCGAGCCGTACACGCGCGGCCGTCCACGCCGCGAAATTCCACGGCTACGCGGCCGTGGGGCGCGGGCAAATATTTAATTTGCGAAACAGCCCGCCGGACGGAGGCGCGCGTCCTCCCTTTTTGCCGACTCGTACGCGACCGATACAATCGCGTAAGTGCAATTATTATTGCGCGGCATCGTGAATGCGACGTCACGTGGAACGTAACGAAGTTGCAGGAAGAGCGAGAGAGAGAGAGAGAATAATTGGTTTTACGTAGCATGTCGTGCCCCGTCGATGGATGCGTCGCGATTTCAATCGAAAACGCCGTCGCGTTCTGTTTTCGAAATAGAGAATTCGACTTGATGTATAAATCTTTTTTTAATATCGAAGATGTGTGATTTCTTTCACAGTTTTTTTACGTGACTCCCATTGTTTACTGTTAAGCGAAACATATACAAATTATCTATGATTATTTGAAATATATTTACTTATCAACAAGAAATAAGGAAATTTAATTGAATATGGCAATTTTTCAATCAATTATAGTTATACAAACGTGCGCTGTGGTAACGTTGTTATGAATTTAGTTATGATTTTGAAGCATACAGAAGCAGTCATGCTTGTTTTAATCGACAAATAACCAAAATAATGCAGATCGTAATACGATTAACATATACAGAATTATGATTAATTAGATTTCAATTAATTATTATTGCAAATGATAAATCCTATTCATGTTATTATTGAATATTATTCAAAATATTATGTAACGAATGCGCGCGCCGCTGTGAAACTGCTGCTGCAAATTGGTAAAAGATAAGGCTATTTATCGCGGAAAAATGATCTTGAAAATCCCGCGTTATGTTCTATCGCGCGAAATCGGTGCATCATTAATTATTCAACGTTCTACATCGCAATAAAATCCGGATCAATTCCGCTATTAATTTGCAAATACGGTAACATCCATGATTGAATCCCGGTCAAATGCAGAAGGGCTTTCGGTTTAATCCTCTTGTGCGTTTGACCCTCACACGCGACACTAAGCCTAAATGGCAGGCCCCAATTTAATCTCCGCGTTATTACGTTCTTGTCCGAGGTGCTAAATTTCTTTATATCGATCCATTCGTGCATAAATCTTTGCGTAAAAATACCTTTAAATAATTTCGGTAAATCCTTTAATTTTCAAGCACCCGTCATATCTTTCAGTGCCATTTTTACCATCCATCGTGGAGAAGCTAACCAGTCGACCCTATATAGGGTGTTTCTCAAAAACCATCCATTAATTACACAGCGTTATTTCTTATCAAAAATTGAATCGAAAAGTCCTGAATCTTTTTTTCTATAATGTTTAATAAAGCATAATTATTAAATAAAGTTAATACAATTAGCATCATTCTTTAGACGGATATATATAAATGAGCTGCGCGTTTAATAGTGTGGCGAATTTAGAAGCAAAGCGCTACACTACCAAGCGTGTGGCTCACTGATACGTGTCTGTTTAAAGAACTCAATTTTTGATAAGGAATAACGACCGGTCTTTAAGAGACACCCTGTATACGTGAGGGTACCCAATAATTTTTCTCAATAACTTCTCTCAGCACGTTCCAGCGAGCGCCTTTCTCGTTCGAGTCGCGTTCGGAGGATTTCTAGGCGCGTAAAGGGATTACCGTTTCCTCGCCGGTCCGCGCGTTTTCTCCCGTTTTCCCATCAGCGCGCCCGCCCGTCCGCGTCCCCTTCGATTAGCCGCAACAGACAAACGAACTTACCGCGAACCCAAGGCGAGCATCCGCCGAGACATAACAGTTATGGACAGGTTAGTGTGGATTGACGTGCGCGCCCGGAGCATCTACGGGGCTGATTCGGTTTCCCCGATGCCGGGGAGTAGGAGAGCAACCGCCGGCGAGAGTGCCAGCAGCAACGCGACCGGGCACCCTCGTCGTGGCTGACCCGCGATCATCCGGCTGCAATGTCAGGGCCACGTCTTTCCCCCGAGGGTGAAACCGGATTAGCGCTCCTGGCGTGGCAGGGACGATTCTTCCTCGCCTTTCCGAATGCTCTTTGTAGCTCGCCACGTGTGTGCATGCTACACACATATGTATACGCGGCCGCGCGCTTTCTCTCCCGGCCGCACGAATCGGGATTGTGCTCGCCCGGAGCGTAACCGCTGCTCGCGACGGTCACCGACAGGTCTAGGCTTCTGGCCTCAAAGGGGTTTTTAAAATGTAATAAATGAAACGGTAAGACTTCTCGCACGTGACCCGGTGCCGCCGTCCCTTTCCCTTTCTGCCGAGGCTTCATTGAAGGCCTTAATTTTAACTCTATACTCGGCCTGAAATGTTTCTGAAATTGAAAATAAGTTTCGTATGACTGTCAGAGCCACCGGCGGATTTAAGCTGCATTTGGCAGAAGGGCGTAATTTTTAAATACGCAGCAATATATTATCTAACCGAATACAAGCACAGTGGATCCGAGAGAGCTCTAGAGGGAAAAAGAGCGCGGTCTGTGATAAAAATTGTATGTTCTAAGAATGTTGGAAGAATAAATACTCCCGTCTCTCGTAATCGCTTCACTCTTTCTCATTCGTCTGCGGATTTACACGGTATCCTTTGATCCGCTATTCAGTCTGTTGATAGTCTGCATTTCCCCATGATAAAATGCCGATAGCACAAAATTTCATTTGCAGCCTTCCCCGAGAAAATACGCGTCAAAGTAAGGCACGGGCGGAATCGCCAGGAAAAACGGAAACGTGCTTTGAAGTGTCCGAGAGATGAATCTTTGATGTTTGCTGTTCTTTCCCCCCCCCCCCTCTCTCTCTCTCTTTTTATATGACGTGATTGGAAGCGCAACATTGGCGATTTGCGCTCCGAATCGCTGTAAAATGCAACAGGAATAATCTCGGAGGCTTATACCCTGTATGTACATGTAAAATAAAACGCGGCCGTATGTAAAAGGCTGAAAGAAGCTTCCAGCGTTCCGCTTCGATTATCACATATAGAAAAAGTTATTTTTTACCGACTTATTTAATTCTGTCTTCTAAAATACGAGATGTATGTATTTTTTTTTTTACTTCAAATCACAGATATTCTAAAGGCGGCGTAACTGAAAGGAGAACGGATTTGACAGCGTTTCTTGTGTGCTGCGTTTTTTCGCCATTATCCCTTACTTTTATGAATTTAAACGGAATTTCGTCAACGACATCGGTATCCTTTATGCGCCGCCTGATTTACGGCGACGGCGTAGTTTAGCGCGAATATTTCATTCAACGATTTTAGATTGCCGGCGTATGTAATCGGCCGCCAATCGTATATCTTTCATGCGACACTTTACATATAAAAATTTGGAATATCGCAGGCGGCCGTTTGATTACTAACACGGCCGCGTACGGATGATAAATTGCGTGTGCCGGGTGAGAGTGAACGAGACCGTGCCTAGACTAGAAAACTCGGTATCGCAGTGTTTTCCTATCGAATACGATACGATTTACAAATCTTTTTAGTCACGCACCGCCGACTTGCTGATTATGCTATAGGTAATCCGAATAATTTGACATATCGTTATAACAAAGTATCAAATAAATTTATCAGTACGATCTTCCAGCAGCATTTTTCGAGTATTTATTAGTTCTCAATTCTTGGCGAAAGTTTCTATGAAAAATTATTGACTTGTTGCCTTGGAAAGTACTTGTCACAATTATACAAATCTGTTTATGAATATTTAATGGCCGAAATAATTTCTTTATATAATAAATATAAATGTCATGATTCTGCAAAGCGTCTTCTATATTTCGAAATATATGGGACTCGTACAAAAGGTATTCCGATAAATTTCGCAACTTATCATTCGCTAGCTGCAAATTAGAATGCTTGCACAATATGATAATGCCTATTGTCTTTGATCTCCGTGTTCACGATTTTTCTTATTTAGTGAAAGTTATTACGTGAAGTGTATATCATACAATTGTCATTGTAGCGTATATTTGCGTATGTGCGTTATATTGAAATGAAATTAATCATTGAATACGCAGTAAAATCAAAGAATAAAGTGGCTTTAAGCTTTAAGAAAAAAAAAATATATATATTTATTTTAGAATATAAAATTTATAATCAACATTCTAAATATTCTAAAACATTGATTGACAAATATTCTAATATTGAAATGTTCTGAAACAATGAATATGAAAAACATTTTTCATTCATTTAGTCTGTCATTCGGAATCATTAAATTTATTCATTAAGTTTATTCAAAAGCCAAGCTCCATAAGAGTTAAGAGTAGTGGAATTACAATTAAGCAAATTGGATAAAAGTATCCAATTTACTTAATAATGCCAGTCGAAGTAAAACGCGACAAGAATATTGCTAAACACACGAGATCTGCATAATTTTACGCTTAATGCACTTTCCGATTAAATGAAACGTCATTAATTCGACCGTTTCTCAATGGCTTCGTCGCTGGCAACGATCGTTATTATCGTTAAGTGCCGTCTACAATAAAATTTATGGGTTTCCTCATTTGTAATTTAAAATTGACAAGTGTCGTTGTGCACAAAGTATGCAGACGGCGCACCTCCTCTCGGCGCTTCTTGTAGCACCTAGCCGAGCTAATGCGATTCGCAATGACTCGCGCGAGAGTCGTCAGACGACTGCGTTCACGCGCATTCCGCTGTTTCGCGCCCAGGACAAGAAACGTATCTTATGCGAAACATTAAAGCCCTACCTCTCGTCTCTACTTCTCTTTTTGCCGCCATGTACATAAAGTTAGCACCGCCATTTTATTTAAAAAAATAATAAAAGTTTTGCTATGTTGTGCTAAGTTTAAGCTACATTGTGCCGTAAAAATTAGTCACATATTTCAAAAGACAAGCGTCAAATAAAAAAATAATTAATAATAAGTTTGTACATATAGTAAGTTTGTACAATAAGTGGTACATTGAGCCGTAAAAATTAATCATTTATCTCAAAAGACAAAGCGTGAAATAAAAAAATAATTTTTTTACACTTTTAAAATGGCGGTGCTATTTCGTGTAGATACATCAATGCAACAAGTAACTCACCGTCGGCCGTCGGCCGTCGGCTGTCGCTGTTGCCTTACTTCCCCTCGCTTTTGGCTATCCTTTTCCACCATTTTGTAATTCCTCGTATCCTCACTTGACACAATTACACTATCACTATCACTTGAATGACCTTTTTATATGCTTGCACTATCACTATCACTATCACTCGAGCGGCATACGCCGTAAGTAAGCGACGGAACGAATTCGATTGGATTATCGCGACGATTTTCGAAATTTCGAAGACGATCGCGCGGATTAGCAAACGCGCCGGACGATCGCCTGTTGTTTAATTCGACGACGATTCTGATGCTTGACACTTGTTCGTCCGCGATATTCACTTTCAACAGGTTAAAAGACGTTAAAAGACGAGAGTTCATGAAGGGTAGATAATCCAATCTCAGTCTTATATCTCCATAATGGGAAATTCAAGAAAAAGTACACTTTTCGAAAAAACCAACCGAAATATAAACGCGAACAAGGCTCGAGTTATCACTTTTGAAATCTCAAAATCAACTTTTACATCGAAAATAAAGATATATGTGCTTTTAAGCAATCATTAAGCCAACGAAGTGCGAATTGAATCGCGACGCGCTTAGAGATATCGAATGTTCCGCGCTTTGTATGGTTCTCACAATCATTTTTCAAAAATATAATATCACTATCACGGTATAAAATAATAGAAGGACCGAGGCGATCGCCCGTTACCCGATTCGACACTTCCAACTTTCCGAATTCGTGTACGATGTTCACTTTCCACGGACGAAGAGTCGCGCGGTCGCGGAGCATTAACGATACGTCCTCGCGCTCCGATTTCCGTGACAGAACTGAGAAAAATTATGGGGAGGGGGAGGACACTTCGGACACATTTCGAGAAAAAAGTAGCCGCGACGTCGCTGAACACTCGACTTCGCGAGGGACAAAAAAACGAGTCACCTCGAGCGAGCGACGAAAAACTCTGCAAAAAAAGCAAGCGCGCTAGGCCGAACGCGACGTTCTTCGAGGAACTGAATGTAAACAAACGCCGGNTCGCGGAGCAGAAATTTGGTCCTTGTTTCCACGAAATGTAGAGTAGAGCTGAAAGACTTACCAAATATGGTAAATAATAGNAAAGATCGCTGGCCGTCTNCGAATGGAGATGAGAGGAACGCTTCGCNGATNATATTGATGTCCGAGCGCGTAGTTTGAAAAATAAAGGACTATCCGCGGTGTAAATTATACAAGCGAAANTCGAGTGACGTTGATGTTATTACGGCGAGACAGGGATAATATAATTTTATTAAATAAAAATTGTACTGTGTTGTGCTAAATTTGTGTTACATTGTGCCGTAAAAATTAATCGCATATCTCAAAAGACAATTCCGGATAGATAATTCGTACATGTAACTCGTATTCGTAATTCGACTTTGTAATAATCGGATACAGACAGAAATGCATATCCGAGCTGTGCTAGCCTAACACAAGTCAGCACAACTAGAGATTTTTGCAGCTCAATGATATTAAAGGCACTTTATTCTCTCACCTGTTCGGATTTTTGTTTTATATTTCTTTTTAAAACAAAAAGAAATGTGATTGGAATTCTTACTGCACAATATACGATAGTTAACGTTGTATCAAACACAATTTTTATTTTATCGCTAAATGAAAATGGCGGTGCTGGCAAAAAAATAATTTTTTTTATTTGATGCTTTGTCTTTTGAGATATGTCATTAATTTTTACAGCACAATGTAGCACAACCTTAGTACAATACAGCACAATTTTTATTATTTTTTATAAAAATAAAGTAGCGGTGCTAACTTCATGTACATCTCGCCTCCGCTTCCGTCGCTTTTTCCTCCCCGTGTCTTGTCACGTTGCACGTTCATCCTACACGCGCGCGGCACGAGGAGAATAAATCGTAATTTGATATTATCTGATTATCTTTTGGAGATGTCAACGATATTATCATACTGAGAGAAATGTTTTATATTATGAACCAAAAATTTTGTTGATATATGTTCAAGAAATTTATTTAGTTGCTGTAAACAAATATGTTATTTGCTTATATCTTGTTAAGTCGTTTTGATTTAGAGAACAAAACAGTTTTGTTCTCTAAACAATTTTGTTTTGTTCTCTAAATCAAAACGACTTGAGAAGATATAAGCAAATAACATATTTGTTTACAGCAACTAAATCTTGAGCATATATCAACAAAACTTTTGGTTCATAATACAAAACATTTCTCTCAGTGTAGGATTGACCAAATATTCTGGTATCTTATAATAGAAATTCTGATTATTATAAATTATGAAATATTGAGTTCTATTATAATAATCAGAATATTTGATCAATCCTATCAAGATTTTCTAATTCGTTCGTCTAAACCAGTGAATTATTTTTCAGTGTACCTTTTAATAAGATTATTCTGAGATTATTCTCAGGTTGTTACTCCCACTGTGCAATTAACAGTTTACCAAGTTATCCAACAACTCAACAGCTGAGTGGGAACTTCAATCTCGTTGGCTTTCCCCGTATGCCATATAGATCCTTCGGTTGCATCCGCGTGCGTACTCGATTATGTGCGCACATAAATATGTATTCGCATATTCTGGGCCCGGCCCAGAGTCGATCATATCGATTCGAGCGACGACGGGAGAGAAGAAGAGAGAGAGAGCACGATTACACACACACACACACACACACTCTCTCTCTCTCTCTCTCTTCGCGGATAAACAAATGGATAGGGCGAAATACGATTCTCGGCACGATCCTGTATTTTTAAGAGGGAGCCCACCTGCGAACCGGAATTCACGCGGGTTTCCTTTGAACGGGCGTACGCCGAGAGCCGAGCTACTGAATTAATCGGTGCGAATTCACGGAACGATGTCGGGCAGAGGATTAAACGGGGGAGAAAGAGAGCTGCCCATAAGATAACAATATAAAATGCCGTACACGATTTGCAGTGTTCCGCAGTGAAAAATTGAACGCGCGTCGTCGGCCACCTCCGCATTCCGTGCCGACGTCGATAGAATACCATTCATAAATTTAAAAGATTTATTCATTCTTGGTACACCGTCAGTGACAGATCGGAGGTGAAAGGTTGTTCTACGACTGTACACCGCGGAGAAAGTGAAGAAGTCTGCGTGGAGGCTCGAGTAGTTGATCCGGCATACAATCTAATCTATGCGTCTCACAATCAGTTTCCATTACGACTCGACGACTAATAGACGTGCATCTTGAAAGGCGCAAGAATTAGATGAAACGCGAACAAATAACTCGGTTAATCTCACAATTGAAACAATATCAGGAAACTATATTAAAGTTTTTCACGAATTTGGCTCTCAGTTGTCTCCTCCTCCTCCCCCCCGAGAAATTTTCTAATTATCGACCATCGGAGAAATCGTCCCCCCTATGGTTGCGTTTCGGGACACCGTGTATAACCCACTTGCATAAGAGCGCGTGCATGCGTGGGCGTCGAGGGGAAACAGAGGCGTCGAATCGTCGTGTAAGAAATTACGGTTGTTCCTCTTTCTCTGTCGCACCCGAGATGTTCCATGGTGGGCCACACACACGCTTATCGGTGCGCATGCTTGTGATGAACACCGCGAGAGACAGAGGAGAGATAATAATACTGGAAGAAGAAGAGGAAAAAAGAGCGAGTCTCCCACGTGAGGGAACCGCGGAATTCTATTTATATCGTGTCACGAAATTAGCGGCTTTTACGCATTTTATTGCCATCCGTACTCCCTCGTCGGTGATAAGAAGCACGCGCGACGTCAGTCACGAGGCTATTCGGTTGTAGGAAAGCGCCAATTGCGTTACATAATTGAAATATCCACGAATTCTTCATTTTGAAAAACAAGATCAAAAAGTTCCATTAATTCTTGTAATCGGGAGTAATTTAAAAAATACATGTTATATTTCGTAAAATATACACAGAGAGAAACGTTTCTTTACATTTAGTACATGTGTTTGTTTGACTTATACTTGTTTCACTGAAAAATTATTTTATATAAAACGTTATTATTTCATTGAATAAAAATTAGCGGCTCGAGTGTTTTGTTGCATTAAATCATACTGTTTCACGGAGAAATAACTATTATTTAAAATAGTATTTAATATGTTATACCTCTGATTTAAATAAGAGTGTGTAATTTATTAATTCGTCATTTAATAGTCATTCCAAGTAATAAAGTCAATTAAAGTGTCATCATAGACTTATACAAGTGGACTAACTTTATTTCTTTAAAAAAATATTTTATTTCAAGTAAACATATACATTTTTTGAAAATTAAACAATCATATTGTCATTACAAATATTTATTATTTCAAACATTAGTTTAATTGGATTATTCCAACGATTAAATTTCTTTGATTTCAACAAACTTTATTAAATTTATTACCCAAGGAAACATTTTTCTCTCTGTACAGCAGGCTACAATTGTAAGTCTGCGTTATAATACAAAAGTGACTATAATATTACACAAGTTTCGAGAGTACAACGTATAAAATCATTCTGCAGATTGAAACTAATTTGAGAGCGGTAGTTTAACTTCCTCTATACATATATTATGGACTCGCGCACGGTGTAATGAAATTCCTGAAAGCACCGTCGTGCGAGAAAATCCGCGGTGTATTCTCGCGATATAATCTATTTAAACGCGCAAAATCGCGCGACACGTCGGCCGGCCGGTCGTTTATTCCCGCCTTTTATCCTCGCCACACGCCGAACACGGCCAATAAAGTGGCCGGCGCGCCACTTTTTTAGCGTTGTTACAAGTCGCGAATCCACATCGCGTTCCACGTTTCCGGTCGGCCGAATCGAAACATAGAATCGCCGTTAATGCCCGTGGCCGTAAAGATTCCGGGCTACGAGCCGGGCTGTCATTGCGAAACAATGGCCTGAAAAGCCGGTTGCGGACAAGCGCCGGCGATACCGCGATATTTAATGACGTCTCTATAACGCGCGCATATCTCTTTCGCGGCGCACGAGAATGCCGGCGAAACGGACGAATGGCGCGCGCGCCTTTCAAGCGTGAAGAGGAAATATGCCAGCGGCGGGCGCGTAGGGCCGAAGACGAAGCGGGCAAATTAGGATCGTCTCTCTGACGAGGAGCCGCGCCTTCGTCTCTTACGGCGATCTCGCCGTTAAGTATGCGCGCCTGCCGCATCTAAAGACCGGAACGCACGATTCATTAACTTCGGCTTGGCTCGTCCTAGATGTGATTTATATTCGATCTGTCGTGCGTGGAAGCGCGCGGCTCGGACTCGGCATTTCCCGAAGTTAATAGTAGTGCATGATCATGACAAATAGTAACAATCATGATAGTCGTGCTATGATGGAACGTTGATCTTTTGTATTAATATTTCGAAAAAAAAAAAACGGAAATCGAAATGGCAATTTTTTTTATATTGAAAATTTGAAAGAAATTTGGGTACTTATTAAAAATGCGGTGCTGTTCTTTCTTGAGCATAATGTCAAACGCATCGCATTGGTAACTGTCTTCTACCCAGTAAATACAAAGTAACAGTAATATAACGTCAATGTTAAAATTTTCCACTCAACAATATGACTGTTATACATATACAAGACATGTTATTACATTATAATTATTGTTGAGTGGGAAATTATAACATTGACGTTTTATTACATTATTGTTACTTTGTGTTTACTGGGTATTTTATAAAATATTTAAAGTTTATGCTATAAATTTTATACATTAAGAAATGGGTCAGTTAGATTTGGACACTGAAAACAAATTCTAGTTAAAAATGGACGAATCAGAAAAATCTTGTAGGATTGATCAAATATTCTGGTTGTTATAATAGAACTCAATTTTCTAACTTATAATGACCAGAATATTTGATCAATCCTATAAGATTTTCTGATTCGTCCGTTTTTCACCAGAATTTTTTTCAGTAGACTAAATAAGAAAATCATTTCACAAGGTAACTTTCTTTTATTTAAATGAAGAGGTAAATAAAAAATAAGCTTTAACTTTCAATAGTCTGCTTCATCTATTCAATACATATATGGACTTATTGTTAGTTTTTAATCTTCTTATTATTTTTAAATTCGATTACATCTTTCATTTTCACTTTTCCTCAAATTTACTAGATTATTACTCACAAAACGTGCACGTGGATATATACGAAATATAAATGTACGTGAGTGTCCGTAGTGCATTGAGTTCGAGCCCGTGGATTAGGTAAGCCCCAACGGCCGATCATCCCTGCGGGATACGAGGTAACATTGCCAACACCAACGACATCGGCTACCGCGATTCGACAATTTTAGAAATTGTGAAAACGATTTTCCAATGTCACGGGTACAAATTCATGGCCTGTCGCGTAAAGCGCGCGGCGTGTCACGGGCAGGAAGAGCGGCGAGAAAGAATTCGGAGCAGACAGGCAGAAGAAGAGGGAAGCCTTCGGTCGTATTCTGGACGCTTGCGGTTTCGTAAGAGGGAGGAAGAGTTTAGTGATTCGTCAGGGACCGCGTGTCGAAACGCTCGAACACAGGACGCGGCAACGAATGCCTGCGCCTCCCCACCCAGCCACGATGATCGGGCGAAAATAAGCTGCAATTTTCTGGACGAGCGCTCTCGCGCCTGCTCTCGTAATTTGAGCATCGGTACCCGATGTATTGTGTATATATATATATTATTTTATGCGAGCAAGCGCGCACGTGGATACATGTCAGTGATGCGCGCCAGTGTGTTAGGTAGAGGATAAAGGAGAGGAACATCGTGCATGCGAGAGACGGAGAGAGAGGGAGGGTGACTGGGAGAAACGCAAAAGGGACGATTCGAGAAATTGTGGGGAGATTAAGCCTGTTATTCGAGAACAACAATGGGTCGACTCGCAGTTCAGGAAGGGGACACATCCTGCAGATGGATAGCAGGTAATTCCACGGCTCTTCCGGACTGTCAGCCATCCCTAAAGCGTATAAACGTTGTTACGTTATTGATAGATTTGGCCGACCGGAAAGCAGCATGTGTCAATTTATTAATGGAGGCACTGGGTGAGCTTAACTACGCGTGTAGAATCCAATAATGGCGATCTAATAATGTCTAGATTACTCAAATTCTTTTGAAAAGTTTCGTTTTAAGCTAATCGATGATTCAATTAATATACTATTAATGTAATAAATTGTATTGATAACGTAATAATATCTTTATTTTCTTTTAATCGCAGGTTCGTAACTCTTTCTACTTTAGAGTTTTTATCAAACGATCGTTTCAAAACGTTTATATTTAGAGAACACAGCGTGAACAATTCAACTGTTCGATTTGATCGGCTCTCATAGTAGAATCGTTCGCTTCCGCTATATCTAATCGGAAAAAAAGCTATCAGACGGGGAGAGCTATTCGTCACCCCGCGTATCTCGTCTCGTAATCTCCGACGCTGATGTTCACTTGTGTGATGAAAAAATTTTTTAAGGCACTTTTAGGGACGGAGATAAAGGGCCGTACGACGTTGAAGCAAAATTTCTCAATCCCACGGCGGCGGAGAAAGGAACTACGCGAGTAACGGACATATTTACGATCTTGATTAGAGCCCTTAAGTGTTTTCGGCTTTCGTTCATTGCGCTATCATGTTTAAGGAAGAAAAAAAAACGTCCTTCCTCGCGCCTTTCACATCCAGGCTAACAAATCATTACGAGAGATTGTATAAATGAAATGACGTTTTATCTATCGTCGTATATTACGGACTCAAAGCGATAGCCGCGACTCGACGCTGAAAAATCGTGTTCGACAACGCGCGATCGATGCTTGACTAACGGAAGGTAAAATGCCACGTATGTTAATCTGATGTCCAAGGTGTCTATAAGATGTACCTTTACAAAGTATCTCAGAACTACTGGAAATTAGTAGAGACCAAATTGAGAAGAATGTTCAAGGCGTCCGTCTATGGGATGTAACTTCATAAAGTATCTCAGAACTATTGGAAATTAGTAGAAACTAAAAAATATCTCTTGTTTCAATGTTATTCATTAATGTCTATTTACAAATACTTTTCAAAAATTTGATGAGACTTTAATGTGTGAGACTTATTTTATTCTTCAGTTATATTTTATACCATTAGTAAAATTTCTTATCGCACAGAAAAATGAGATACAATTTTATTTAAAAAATTAAATCGCAATGTAGATGTGATTATTCATTAATGTCTATTTACAAATATTTTTCAAAAATTTGGCAAGATTTTAATATGTGAAACTTATATTATTCTTCAGATATATTTTGTAATCATTAGTAAAATTTCTTATCGCACAAAAAAATGAGATACAATCTTATTAAAAAAATTAAATCGCAATGCAGAAGTAGATATGATATATAAATATGCACACAGGATATCTTATCCAAAAATGTCTTCAATTAAGAAGGAACGTTGATGATTTACTAATCATTCCCGTATTAATGTGTCAATGAGTCAAAGACGTCTTTCTATTTGAAAAAGTGTT
This sequence comes from Tetramorium alpestre, assembly GCA_021460005.1. Classification (NCBI taxonomy): domain Eukaryota; kingdom Metazoa; phylum Arthropoda; class Insecta; order Hymenoptera; family Formicidae; genus Tetramorium; species Tetramorium alpestre. Next base: position 753,265 of record JAJVSH010000025.1, read on the forward strand.
AAACACCGCGTGAAAATCGCGACTCTCATTGAAAATTAATTGTGAGCCAGTCGTTTCACAAAAGACAGCGGGAAGCAAAGGAGACCGTGCGGATATGCTTTTTACTAGCGGGTGGACCGAGCTGTCGGCCGGTAAAACCTCTTGGTAAAAAATTCAGGACGCCGTCCGGGCTAATGGCCGCGCGACGGTAATTTTCAAATGATTTTTCGCCTCCTTCTACGCCTCCCCCCCTCTTCCCACTGCATCACGCTTTTTTACCGCTTTTTATTTCTCCCTCCCGCACCACCGGTGTGCTAAAAGCTAATGCTGCTTCGGCTTTGCGCTTGTAGCTCCTTTTTCCGCTTCCCGGCCTTCTCGCGCTGCCGCTATCGCGGAGCGAACGAAATTAAAAAAGAAAAAAAAAAGAAATAAAATATCGACGCCTCGTATCCGCTCGGTGTTGTATACAAATAAAAGTGGGCGTAACGAGCAACGTATTTCACTGACGAGGAATCAGACGCATCGACCGTAGAAAATGGACGAAATGAAACGAGTGGCGATTTCGAGATTACGGATTTTAATGCATTTTTGCGTTCCGTTCCGGGAGTGTACCTTCGAGCGGGGAGAGATTCGGAATGCAATGTAACTCCTGTCACATATTTCTTAATTTTACAATGGTCCAATTCTTTTTTGTTGAAGAGATTATCGTTTGATGCATTAGATTTTTAACGAGCGGACAATAAGACCCCTAACGATGTTAAAGTACCGTATCTCAGTAAATTTGTAAGTGTATTCTTATAAGAAATATATTATTATGGATATTAATGATGTTACGTATAAGTTACCTGTTAATTGAAAGATATGGTTATTAATTTTAAATAAGCTAGAATAATATTTTTAAACACTGTTATTTTCAGAAATGGATGTAAAAGTCAATTACAGAATAAATTTAATTAACTAAACGAAACGTAATAAAGCCCTTATTTGAGAATCCGTTTCAGCTTGTATGTAAAATTCTTTTAGTTATACGCCACGAATAAAAATTAAATCTATAACTACAATATTTGCATTTCTCTCGCTGCGAAAACGTGCCCTTTTTTCCCCCACCCCTCCGAGCCTTCGGATTCAAGCAAATCGATGGACGTAATTTCCCGTGCTTTTGTTCGCGCTGCAAAAAAATACGATGCGATAAATCGTTGTCACTCAGGCGCGATTGTCGTGGACGGTAGATAGGTCAATTAGTTTGCATTTAAAATCGCTGATATCACCGTCCGAATCCGTCCAATTAAAACGCACTTCTGTTTCGCTCAGCCGGCCGGAATCGCTTCCCGAATTTTCCGCATCGTCTACGCGGATGAAATGTCCACCGCGCTCAATCGAAAGCCAGACCCGGGCGAAACGTTTTCGATCTCGCGTGAACTGAATGAAGGATGAGTTTCCAGTTACCGTCGATCGTCCGCCCGTAATCTCGCATTACTCACTTATTCCGTAGATGAGCCTTGAATCTCATCGCACGGCGCGAGAGCGAAAGCACGCAACGAAGGCGCATTCCCCGACGAAGATCTGTTTGTGGGGCCATTAGGGATCAGCGAAGATCGTAAATTCATTGATATATTTACTGTGTAAACGCGGCCAGCACACTCGGGCGCCGAGTCGTCGTGTAACGACGTCGTCGTTCACGTAGGAGAACCGGCGAGGGGGAAAGAGGGGGAGGGGCTCGCAAAACTCGTAACAACCCGATCGGACCCACACCTATCTCCGAGATGATATAATGCAAACAGATTTTACGTCTCGCTTCCATCTCGTGCTTTATGCTTCTTACGCAGCTAAAAGTTGCCCGCCCGAAAGTTCCTCGGCCGCGCCCAAATTAATTCAGCGAAGAGAAGTGAATTTCGCCAACGTGTGATTTATGGAATACAATGCGAATAAATTATTTTTCATTGTAAAAATACTTTTCATTGAGTGTTTCGCGCTCCGAAAAGAAAATATATACGTATATCTGTTATAATCGTTTCTAATAATGCATCTAAATCATAAATAAAAATTAGACTTTAAATTAATTTACCTCTTTGATAGAGAAAATATATATAGAAATAATAATAAAAATTACTGAATTAATTGTTAATAGAAAATGTATTTACAATTTATATCTGACAATAAATCTATAGAGTTTTAAATTTTCAAACAATTGTGCCAATGAAATGTATTGTCAGAGTTTGAGTTACTTGAATTAAAAATTTTAGAAATCTTTGGATTTTTAAGCGATCATAAATTTATAATTGCCACATCTCCGTGATAAATTCTTTAAATTTTTAAACAAGTTCGGGCTAATTACAATTTGGATGAAAATACGTTTCGTTTCCGCGTGAATAACAATTCTTTATGTGTATAGTCAATTATTATTAAATCACCACAACACGTTGTAGAGGGGGCTAATAACGACATTACAAGGTAGTAAATACATTATTTGACGGCAGGGGTACATACCGAGAAGCTCTTGATTGCAGTCGAGGCAGTTTGTCTCTCGAGTTTCCATCCAATTGGTAGGTGCGAATTGCGACCATAAGCGTCCGCGCATTTGCGTGCAAGCCAGATCGGGATGATGGACCGCGTTTACTCTGAAAATTTACGACACAAACGCTTCGATAAATTTACGGACATCGTACGTTATCCGTGGTGTGCTTACTAACACAAACACATCTACGCACAGTCGCGATATTCACGCTCGTGCGTACGTGTAGCACGTGTTTCGCGAAAGAATCATAAATTTAATGAAAATTTCGCGAATCGTCTGAATAGAAGCAGTAGGAATTATTGACAGCCGGCATTTGTTTTTATTCGATACCGTAGCGAATCGTGTTAAACTGTTCTTCCCGATCGTTATTTCAAAAACACAGAAAAAAATACGCGACGAGATGTTCTGCGAGAAGCAGATGAATGCACAAAATATCGATTTATGCAAAGTAATTTATGGGAGATAGGTTTATTTAATATGAATGGGACATTACTATTTATGAGATGCGTATTACGTACTTTAATGCAGATGCCAATTATGGATAATTCGCAACGTGACGAAGATACTAACGATTATGATGCCAATTCTGCGATTAATTAAATTGTTACCTGTATTTACATGACGAATATTTTTGTTAATGGAGAAATTATACTTAATCAATTTCAGTAAATAGTTAATTAGATCATATAATATATTGTGAATTTAAAATCCTTTTTGTAAAATAATTTGCATTTGTTGTTGTTTCTAATAAAATGAAAAGGTATTCTCAAAATAAAGCAACGACAGAATTTATAAATCTTCTATCGGTAATTTATTCTCTCGTTAGAAAGGTCTTCAGAAAATTATGCCGGAGGCAAAAGGATGTTAGCCGGTCTAATAAGATTGGAAAAAGCAGGTAGTTGATCGGCGATAGTCGAAATTCGATGACGATCGATCCGATAGGAATGACTGATTTATTACCGGCGATAATGAAGCGCCGCCAGGTAACAAAATGAGATAATAATCTTGCGGAAACAGGTGAGGATGTCGGACCGGCGACAGATTTGTCGCGATTAGAGCTACCGGATGCTGAACCGATAATCCGTCAAGATAACATGACGTCTTAAAATTATAGCTCGTATCTTATAGTTCTCATGATCTTCCATAGTTTTTGACAAACGAAAGAAATACTTGTGGAAGAATGTTATTTACCTGTAAGATTTTTTATTAAATTGAGTGAGGATTCGAAAGAAAAGAATAAAGAACTACACGGGAACGAGAAAAAAGACACACGCAAAAAAAAGTATTTTTTACGTTCAACGTGATTTTTCCTATATAATCTCATATTCTAAGCTTACTGTTTTATAGCAAACATATTCCTCTTTCAATAAAATGAAAAAAACATTTTTCTTTGCTAAATACTCTTATACTATTTTCCTATTGATTTCAAAGGAATTCTTTTAAAGTCAATATAAGAGTAAAATCCTCTAAGATTTAGAAGATTCCACGTATATCAAAATTATTTTTTTTAGATGCACTAGCTTTTTAGTTTTTAAATTTTGTTATTATCTATTTTTCTTTTGCTCTGCACGCATAATATTTATAAAATGTAAAATATTTTACTTAGTTACTATCTGATTTTAATTTTCGGATGTTTTTTTATATTGCCTTTTCAAAAAACATACACTCGTCCTTCTCGTCCTTCTTTTCTCATTTCCGCATATGTCGACAGTGGCAACGGCGACGTTTGACTTCCTTCCATCACGTACTTACTTTCCGGTCGTATACCTCGGTCGACGGTGTAACCGAGCACAGAGCGTCGACGTAATCCGATCACGTAATCGCTCTTCTCGGTCTATCGAAATCACAGCTCGGTCCGACGTTCTCGGGCGTGGTAGCTCGGGAGATTCGGGATCTCTCGTAGCTAGGCGAATCGAGTAACGGGGAGGGTCAAAATTTGCCGATCTCCCCATCGTAAGTACCCCCCGGGGACAAATCTACGCTCTCGTCAGAACGCCCCTTTCCATCCCTTCGTCCCGTTCTGCGAGTAGCTTGCGCGCCGTTTTCGCTAATTTCCCGGTGCGATCGCCCTTACGCACGCATTCTGATTTCACCCCTGCGGCCACTTCTCGTCTCTTCCGATGAGGGAGAACGAACGAGAACGGTTTACGTTCAATCCTCGAGGTGATACCTCGAAAGGCATATCAACCCGCTCTTTGTAAGCAGGAACCATTGACGGGGGAATCGCGATGTTCATGTATTAATTAATTTTCTTCCCTCTAATATCATAAACTTCAGAATTTTCAGTTTTTTAGAATAAATTAAGTTATCCACATGCTATTATTGATTTATATACTGAGAGAAAAATATAATTACTTTTGGCCTCAACCATAATTTTATAATATTTCCAACAATAAATATGATTAATTTAACTATATGCATTATTATGTTAACCATAATTGTCGTTAGAAATATTATAAAATTATGGTTGAGGCTAAAAATAACTATATTTTTCTCTCAGTGTAAATGTGAATATACACTGAAAAAAAATTCTGGTTAAAAACGGACGAATCAGAAAAATCTTGTAAGATTAATGAAGTATTCTGGTTATTATAATAGGAATTCTGGTTATCATAAGTTTTGAGTTGTATTATAATAACCAGAATATTTGATCAATCCTACAAGATTTTCTGATTCGTCCGTTTTTAATCAGAATTTTTTTCAGTGTAAAAATAATAAGAATGCATATTTTTAAATAAATATCATAAACTGAAATTTTTAGTTAATAGTGCACATGAATTTTCTTGTAATTTTTATTACGCATATAAGATAGGTAATACGATGAAAATATATCTTGTATGCCTCGAAGAAAGTTATTTATTGCACTTTTTCATGCTTTTTCTTCATACAGACTCCTCCAAATTGTTTACCCTCGATATTTCCACTCTATACTTCACTTCCTACGTATCAATATCCTTCAATGAGGGGAAGTTAAACGATATTGTTATAACTATAAGCCATCCGCAATTTTCCCGAGAGTATTTCTTCGGGCGCTGCCGTTTCGAACTTTCATAAGAGTTTCTTTGATTGTCACGATTCTCGAAGGCTCAAAGGAGTTCGTATTTCCGATATAGGAAATCTCAGAGCGTTAGATTTCTTTTTCTTATTTACGCTTGATTGATGTTAGCTTGATTTTTTTCCTTAGCGAAAATTTAATTTGCTATATTATCTTTCCTGCTATGTTTATAATTTATCTTTATAACAAACATTAAGTCGAAATCACTTGTAAATAAATGAAGACTAAGCTTTATTCATTTCTCTAAAAAATGCGCAAAATTGCTCCAAATATTTAATCTGTTTAGCGCTTCAGATTTAAAAAAAAAATGTGGCCCTTCAATTTATAAGTTAAAAAATCTGGATATTAAAGCATGTTAATGCGCAGATCCGGAATACCATCTGTGCACATTATTGTCGCGTCGTCGCATATCGGGAAATCTCGACGCAGATTTGCGCACGAGATTTTCGCGCCGCGAGAGGGAACAAGAGAAGAATCTTGGACTGAAAAGAGTTTTCGGGGAGAGGACTTGAAGATATTTCAAATACCCGACAAATTTTACGGCCCACCCCGTGGGGGCTTTACGAGCGGCTATGAAAGATCAAGCGAGCCGATGCTGACTCGGACGAAGGATATTTATTATCCCGAGTATGTGCCGCGCGTGTATATAATCCAACACACCGATCGGCCGTGCGCGCGTGTATTCGGCAAACGCTATGTATGTAGCCTATGTGCACCTAGTCGCGCAGGCAGGGGAACAAACACGGGACGCGTGTACGTATGCCTTATAACGTATTAGAACCTGCGGTCTAATATACTCACTCATCCTTCGACTACTCCCTTTCTCGGCGATTCCTGACTTCTTTCCAGACGTCCTTCTCTTTTTTTCCATATCTAGCATCGTGTCACGAGCAGCACGCAATCTTGAGAAAGAGAGAAGAAGGGAGAAAGAGGTGAATTATCATCAAATTAAAATTTTTTCTATAATATAAGCAAGTTTCCTTTTGGTCGATAAATTTTTAAATATTCTTTTCTTTACATTTCCTAATTTCAAAATTAATTAAAAATTTATTTAAAAATATTGAATCGAATAGAATAATATTTTCTTGGCATATATATAGATATGTGTATTTATTATTCACATGCGATTTCCAGCGTTGAATTTTTTTCGGGATTTATTCTGTTTAACACAAAAAATGTTTCTGTATATCTATGCATATTGCATTCTTTATGTAAATGTAATATAGTGCAGTTTTTAAAATAAAACTGTGCTATCGCACAATCACGAGAAAAATTATTCTGCTGCTACGAAAATTGCAATCTGAAATTGGAATTTATTTTATCTTATATTTTTTCTACTATTTTTATACTTATACCTTCAGCATTGAAATATTATCGTTGAAATATTATTAAATATGAAGTAAGAAATAAGAGAAAAACTAATTCTCTTATTAAATGGACTTAAATTAAACTAGCTGGGTTATTTTATAAATGATCATCATTTCCAGTGTCTTTAAAGATGTGTCAAAATGTTTGCGTCAATATTTTTCACGTGACATACGTCTTAATTTATATGTGCTGTGGAACACTGCAAACTGTAAGACGGATTAGTTTCCCGAATATTGCCCGAGATCAGATTTAATTAATTCCAACCGTACGTATATTACACAGACTCATGTAAACACGCGGCCGCATATTCGGCAGTATACACACACACACGTCCACACATACACGCACACATACACACGTACGCGCACACATTTGCATCCTGCATGTACCGTGGCGGATTCAGCGATCTAATATCCTCACTCATCCTTTGACTCCTCCCTTCGAGAGGTGCCTCTATTCCTTTCACGGGGGGATCCTTTGCTTCAGAAAACCCGCACTTCCCGAGCGCGTAAAATACACCGACGCTTTCGGAGGCCATTAAAAGATAATTGAACAAGAATCCTTCCGATGAAACTTCACAATTCCCGCAAGTAGGCCCGGAAGCGGGTAGATTTACGAACGTTACCCGAGTTACAATTCGATCAAGATTCGACCACGGCCCGGGGAGCTTCCGCAGAATAACACACGCGGCACATAGCGGCGTACATGGGGAAAGGGGGGACACGGGGACGAGTAAATACATACGGCTTATAACGTATTAGACCCTGCGGTCTAATATACTCACTCATCCTTCGGCAGTCCCCTCCCACGGGGATCCTAGATTGCTTTCGGAGACCCGCGCGTCCGCACCTGTGCACAACAAGTAACTCGCGAAATAAAAGCTTTATTACTTGCTTCGGCAATAAAGCTCGGCGCCTGAAAGCCCATTACATCGTTCATTATATTTGACGCGACGTAGCATAAACGCAAGCGAGTTGTTAGCAGAAAATGGTCATGATTTGCTTTTTGCATCTTTGTCGTGTCTGATTTAAGGAAATGGTCGTTTCGATTATTTCCTTTTTTTTTTTGCTACGTCATATATGTATATTTCACTCAAAAAAAGTATTTTATATTCAAAGTGATTTTTTCCATAATCTCATATTCTAAGCTTACTGTTTTACTGCAAACGTTTCTGCTTTACTGTAAACATATTCCTCTTTCAATAAAGTGAAAAATATTTTGTTTTTACTATTTTTCTCTTGATTTGAGAGGAATCCTCTTAAGGCCTATAAGAGTAAAATCCTCTAAAATTTAAAGAATTCTACGTATATATCAAAATTATTTTTTTTTTGGGTGTTAAATTGTATCATTTCTGTATTTATCGGAGAAGACTGTTTCTTCGTCGTACGATGCAAAATTTGAACTGGCTAAAATTCGACGCGAGTCTCGTGACACGCCCGCGCCGCATGCAGCGAGCGTTTCACGTACGCTAATAAATACCATGTTCCCCGTAACGTATTAAACCACGCGATCTAATATACTCGCTTATCCTTCGGCTCCACCCCGAGGGAATCCTCGACTACTCTCAGCCGTCCTTCACACCTACGCACACAGACGGGCACCTGTTTCCTGCGGGAGAGGCGCGCGAGGCATAACTACACGATCTACCACAATATGGTCAACAGAGAGACGCGAAATAAAAACTTTATTGCCCGGCCGGGCAATAAACTTCATCGCGAGGTCAGAGATTCACGTTCTGCGCGCCGCGCCGGTGGTTGTTGCGCTGCGTTGTCAGACGATTAGGGTGATTCCTTGTAGCGCTTGCGTGTAATGACGACGATTAATAAATTCCGCGATAATAGCCGTGCGCTACAAAGGATGCATGGATGCTTAATGAAAATCGGGCTGTACCACCCGTAATCTTGTATTGCAAATTGCACTACGAATTGTAATTAACCGAGGATACTTAATAAGTTAAGTTCAATAATTTCTCCATGTTTTTCAATATTTACTCATTTTCTTTTATACTAATTGTAAGCTAGATATTTCTTGTAGTTTATTTTGAACCTTTTTTTTCGTAATTATTTAAAAGGATCATAATATATTCTAAAGATTCTATTGAATATTGAAAATACCAGATTAGATCTCTCTCTTTCTCTCTCATCAAGAAAGAGAAGTGAAATATTTTTAAATGAAAAATATATACGTAACGAAAACTGTCCATATTTTACAATTGGAAGTCAATATTGACAGTTCGTAGAATGTCTTCATTTATTAAATTTTCAAGCAAGTCGAAAAAAGACTAGAAAAGGTTGGACGTTCTTGTTTGCATGGAGCTCGGTCAGAATTGTTATGTGAGGACACAGAGGGATCGGGAGAGAAAAATATGAATGGCATAAACGCATGACTAAATATCGCGGGTTACCTTTGTTGCACTCGTCGCATCGATTCCGCACCACCGGCAGGATCGCCATTTTCACGCTTGGACGAGCACACGCAGCCAGTCTCACATATCCGTCGTAACGAAATCGCATAAAGGATACACATGTATCGAGCGTACGGTTTCACGAGACGGATAATTTGCCGTAATTGCAAAACGGAAAATTACAGTTCGAAATGTGCCGAGCTCAGATTACTGCCCACCAGTTCGGGCGCAATTACGGAATAATCAATCGCCAGGCGTGTATCACGTTTCGTATTCATTAGCCAAATGGAATCTCGCTCGCAAACGAGGAAACAAACATAATCGCGATCCACCCACGATTTCAGGAGAGCGTAGTCGCAGCCGGGAGGAGGACGCGCGCGCGAAAAGGGACATGGGTATCCAATATTGATGATTACATACGTAAGGACTGTATGTAATATGAAGAAAGATTGCAGGAGGAAGTATTTGCTTTGAAGACATGAAGAAGTATCAGAGGACTATATCACAAATACATTGCGTATAAAAATAAATGAAACGCGATAACTAAGCAAATATTGAATATGGATCGTAAGAAGTAAAGGGAGAGAGGGAGAGAGAGAGAGAGAGAGAGAGAGAGAGAGAGAGAGAGAGAGAGAGAGCGAGAGAGAGAGGGAGAAAAAGGGGAGGAGGGTGGGAAAGACGGTTATCCAACGCGTGCATAATAAGAAGTGCTATTGATATATTGAAATCGTCGAGTCAGCATGAGTCTTGAATTCTATAGGTAGCGATATTGATTTTAAAGCTGATAGTAACGATGGGAGAGTAGGCGAACGAGTATAACTAACTACGATTACAGCAAATAAGTAGAGCGAGAATGATGAACAGAGATTGAACCGATGCAATGAAACATATTTTGCAACAAGCGAATGTTTAAAGAGCTATGTAATGTACACGGTACTCAAACAATTTAAACGGATCTAAACAGAGGGGAGCAAACAAATGCATAAATAATTAATTAATTAGCAGTAGCGAAGCGTTTCGCGAAAGGATATTTTAGCAACATTAGTTTGTTACGAATCTTTGCTTATAAAATAATATTAAATAACCCATAATTCAATCTGGCTCAGTGGAGATCCCGTTTAAGATTTGATTTATCAATGTCTACTCAAGCGCGCGGAAAATTGATATGACAAACAGTCTCGGAAAGAAGACAAACGGTGGTCTACTGCGCTATATCGATCTCGTTTGAAGAGCCAGGCATCTCGGGACACGCCGCGCCGGCGGGAGCCAATCGTACACAGGGAAAACAAAACGAGACTTTGATTTTACGTACATGCGCGCGCCCTCTTAAATCAAATCTCCCGAGAGCGAGGCTGCACGGGACAGGATCCTCATCCCGATGCATCTCGCGCCGAACAATGAAAGACAGAGACACGCTGTCGACGCGAGGAATGCTGTCTCCTGTCGCGATAATAGATAAGACAGAGAGAGAGAGAGAGAGAGGAGCACAGAGAAATGTAAAGGAAGGGAGACGGCGAGAGAAAGGAAGGCGCGGAATATGTGAGGACCAGAAAGCGGGAGGGGTGTAGACCACGTCACAAATTGGTTTCATTGTTCGGCTAATGAAAGCAATAACTCGCGGGCGGGTCGTACCGCGTGCGTGCGGAATTGCGAGGCGGAAGGGGTTGGTAGCTGCATCGCGCGTCGCGCCCACGCGTGCATGCGAGGGAGAGACGCGGGGGAGGGGGGGGGGACAGTTGCACGGCCGAATAACGTTACGCATCGATCATCCGGTTTGCCAATTAACGGGACGGCCCGTTATGCTGTCCGTCCGTACGTCCCGCGTGTTATGATCGCGGCAGATGCGCTGCGACACGGACGCGCGTCAGCTCGAGACGAGACCGTCGAATTAAAGACGTATCGCGTGAAACGTGTACAGAGATCCTGCGGAATTTTATGGATTTTTAGCTTCCGCTTTATAAAGGCGGAATTCAGCGAACAAATAGAAGTATAAAAATTATAATTAAGTACAAGTGTAAAAAAATTCTTTCGCTGTTAGGAATTTCCGGCATAAAAGTTCCCGCGTTTCTTTACGACTTTTTTATACGATTCCAATTGCACTTTTAACAACGTCCCATCATACATGTCGGGCAAATTCTACTCGACCGGGAGCAGGGATCACCTTCGGCGAGAGCATTTTGGAAATATTCCGAAACGAGCGGAGTCGCGCGGCGCGCATGTTAATTGCCCTCGTTTGAAAACACACGCACATAACGAGGAACGAAGCGAAACGTTCCGGTATGCAATTTTACCGTGGCCGCGTAATGCACACGTCGGGCATCGGGCGCACGTCATCATGAGGCCGGGGATGCGTGTCGCGGGAGAAGAGTGAGAGAGAGAGAGAGAGAGCAGGAGGGGGAAACGTCGTTTTTCACGAGTTCGTCGGCACAGCGGACGCATATTAATCGCGCGCGACGCACGGGCACGGAAAAAAATCGCTCAAAAAAAAACATCCGCCCACCTCCTTTCACATTCGTCGCTCGTTTTTCTGTATTTTATTGCGGGGGCCGAGATGCGCGCAGACTAACGCGCGCGCGCACTCCGCGACTGTCTCTGTATCCGCGCGCACGTGTCGCCGCGGCGACGGATAAAGAGGGTTGCCCGATGATGCACCTCTCCCTCGGGCCGATCGGCGCACTTTAGCGCCACGGCGAAATGATTTATTCGACATTTACTCTCGAGCTTTAACTCTCATTAAAACAACCGCGCTGGGCGATCCCTCGCCTCCTTTCTCGTGTGCCTCCTTCCTTCTGTTTTTTTTCTCCCCTCTTTTTTCTTGTTCTTCTCTTCTTCCCTCGCTTCTCGCTCTTTGCCGAGAAAATGTGGAATTCAGCATGCCGCGGAAGTCGCCGCGATGCGAGGAATTTTTAAGAGTTCCTACATAACTTTCCTCGCACTTTTTATCAATGCGACCCGAAAATAGGATGCGAATAAAGAGACTTTTGTGGAAACTCGGACGTGATGTGTGAAATGTAAAATTTAGCAACTTTACAAAGTCTCTCTCTCTCTCTCTCTCTCTCTCTCT